>OLKM01000040.1:224524-229524 GCA_900291075.1 Melanogrammus aeglefinus
ATGGAATTAAACAACAGGTCATAGAGTCATCGTTCTTCCCATGAGAAAATGTAACCAGACCGAATCCCCATTACAGCTACCCAAATGGAATCCATTGTATTTTGAATAAAGTCAAATCAGGTAATGAGTGTATTAAGACCCTCACAGTGGGTGGGGCCAGAGTCCCTTTAGAAAACTTCTGCAGAGGACCAAGTTAATTATGTAACATTAAAAGAGGTATTTATTAAGAACAAGGTGTATGATTTGGTCATTTACAAACAAACGCAGAGGTTACAAACCTCATCCATGCAGCAATAGAAAGGCACGTGAACTTACAGAATTATACTTCTACTGAAATCCCACATTCCAGAGTATCATTGCCTCCTCTAGACCGACCACACGGCCCAAATTCTCCTGAGTTTAAGGATGAGAGAATACAAACCTGAGTATTCACCCTGACGGTCGGGCTGGTCCCGTTGCTCGAGTACCGACAGATGTGAGAATGAAACTTAGCACTTGTTGGGAACCACACACGCTGAGGGTTTGTGAGAGGAAGTCAGGTGGGTTCCAAGTTTTCTCAGTAACAGGAGACATGTGGTCGTTTGGAAAACATTATTATTTTTTTTTAAAAAAAAAAAGCAATATATAAAAACTGGAATAGAGTCCCCCGTTGTATGGCTCTGAGCTTTACCTCTGCACGGGGAACCTTTTGGCAGGGCTTTGGAGAAGCCTATTGCACTCCTATTATCCCACCCACATCTCACCTTCTGAAGGAGTAAGGCTGGTCGACTTGCTCTGTAAAAGAGGGCCTTGTAAAACACTTTTCCCTGTGAAAAAGCTTGCATGAATAAAGACATTTAACACATACTCTTCAATGACGTGGAGTGGAACCACCCACATCCCACACTCTTTGTGTCTTAACCAACATTAAAGTGCACTTTTTCTTTTTAGATTAAAATGCTTAAAAAAAGACCGCGACAGGGGGGCTGTTTGCGGTTCACTGCTCCGTCCATAGTCACTTTCTCCATCACCGTGGTGATGGAGTCCAGCGGATCATCCGGCTGTCCTTCATGTGGCTATCGTCGGGTCGCCTTCGTTCCTCCTCACCTCCTCCTCCCCCCTCTCCTTCTTGGCCTTCTCCTCCTCCGCCCTCTCCTCCTCCGTCAGGGCCCAGGTCTGGATCACCCCGCTCCCCATACACGTGAAGATCAGGGCCCCTAAGGTATTGACCCCCGCCGAAACCCAGAACACATGTCGCCAGCCTGTCAGGGTGTGCTGCCGCCCAGTGGACAAGAGAGGGAATTACATTAAAATGAACGCTGCGCATGAAACACGTGATGAGACATGTTATTGTCGGTAATAATCATATCAGCCTCACACGTACGTACACACACACACACACACACACACACACACACACACACACACACACACACACACACACACACACACACACACACACACACACACACACACACACACACACACACACACACACACCTGTGTGTAGAAACCTCTGTATTTTTATTTGCCTCTCTTACTCATCACCTATTTTCATATCGTATCTTTGCAATGAGAGAATACTGCTTGTATGGTTAAACCACAGCGGGCCAACTAAACGTGGTACTCTGTTGATGCTCTACGACGTGGTATCACTGTGATGTAAGCCAACGTCTTACATCACAGTGAACGCAGGGAGAAGGGGCGAGGAGGGGGTCTTACGTCTTCGGTGAGGTAACCGGTGACGATGGGAGCCAGGACCCCTGGGATGGTTCCGAAGGTGTTGGTGATCCCTAGCAGCACACCTGCGTACCTGGAGACACAACCAAGCAGAGTTCAGGCGTACGTTCGTCTGAACCTGTCCTGAAAATATTCATTGTAACTATAATATACAATTATATAGAAATTTCATTCACCTTTTTTATGTAACTACTGGTCAATTTAAAAGGAGTTGTATCAAGCTGTTAAGATATTTTCCATTTGCTTTGCTACCGTAGCCATGAAGTCTGATACTAGGGCCAGGCCCATGGACTGACTTCTTTGTTGTGCAGATTCCTTTAACTGTCTTGCAGCCTTGCAGGCATATTCGCTTCACCCATAGTGTATTCCAATTTAAATTGCAATTGGGGGGGGGGGGGGGGGGTCCTCATTACCCTGTCAAACGTATCGACTTCGAACTGCGAGTACAACTACACTTAGCGGCTTCAATGAATGTCCTCAACATATCCCAGGACGTAATGGGTCCGTAAACCCCCTTGCGTTGTGCGGCGTGCCGACGTCCAACCATAACAGTGAGACCTCTCCCACCTCGCAGTGGTTATAGGAAACCCCAGAGGTAGATAACCAACTAAATAAATGAAAATCACTGGCGGTAGGTGTCGTTGCAGAGTCACCCACCGGGGGGCGATGTCGATCTGGTTGATGAAGACGCCGGCGGCGCTGATCCCGCCCACAGTGGCCGACACGCACAGCAAGGCGACCGCCAGGACGGCGCTGCAGCCCGCGTAACCCGCGGCAACCAGACACACCGCCGGCACTAGGAGACCTGAGGAGGAGGGAGAGTGAGAGAGAGGGAGCGCGATAGAGAGAGAGAGAGAGAGAGAGAGAGAGAGAGAGAGAGAGAGAGAGAGAGAGAGAGAGAGAGAGACAAAAAGAAGAGAGAGAGAGAGAGAGCGATAGAGAGACATACACACACATAGAGAAAGGCAGAGAGAGAGAGAGAGAGAGAGAGAGAGAGAGAGAGAGAGAGAGAGAGAGAGAGAGAGAGAGAGAGAGAGAGAGAGAGAGAGAGAGAGAGAGAGAGAGAGAGACAAAAAGAAGAAGAGAGACAAAAAGAGACACACACACACACACACACACAGAAAGGCAGAGAGAGGGAGAGAGAGAGAGAAGAGAGAGAGAGAGAGAGAGAGAGAGAGAGAGAGAGAGAGAGAGAGAGAGAGAGAGAGAGAGAGAGAGAGAGAGAGAGACAAAAAGAAGAGAGAGAGATAGGGAGCGATAGAGAGACATACACACACACAGAGAAAGGCAGAGAGAGAGAGAGGGAGAAAGAGAGATAGAGAGAGACACACACACACAGAGAAAGGCAGAGAGAGAGAGAGAGAGAGAGAGAGAGAGAGAGAGAGAGAGAGAGAGAGAGAGAGAGAGAGAGAGAGAGAGAGAGAGAGAGAGAGAGAGAGAGAGAGAGAGAGAGAGAGAGAGAGAGAGAGAGAGAGAGGGACAGAGAGAGAGGGACAGAGAAGAAGGGAAGAGGCAGTTGAGTGCTTCGTTTGGAGAGTTAATGTAGTATCTGGACACGCCACATGGGGGCAGCACTACACCACTACAAGATCCATTCCTCTTTATTTATCTCTTGATTAGTCTCTTCTCAATATAGGACCTTTCAGAACTGCTTTTGCATTTAAATTATACATTTTCTCTAACGAGTTTTAAACACGGAACAAGAGCGATCACACCTGACAGAAACACACTCATTACACAGACACACAAACACAGAAATCCAACACAATCAAAAACATGACACACCTGGAAAATATACAGTCACAGACACACCTCACACACACATACACACACCTTACACACACATACTCATCTGCCACACACACACACACACACACAAACACACACACACACAGGGCGATCAGCGTCATGGGTGGAGCCACGGCGAGGTGGGCGGAGACACGGCGAGGTGGGCGTGGCCTCACCTATGAGTGTGAAGAGCTTGCGCACGGCGGTGGTGCTGAGGGTCCTGCTCTCGATCAGCCAGTCGGCCAGGAAGCCCGAGGGCACGGAGACGAAGAGCGCCCCCAGGAAGGGCACCGCCGACAGGGCGGCATTCTGCCCCCGGGCAGGGAGAGAGAGAGAGAGAGAGAGAGAGAGAGAGAGAGAGAGAGAGAGAGAGAGAGAGAGAGAGAGAGAGAGAGAGAGAGAGAGAGAGAGAGGGGAGAGAGGGAGGGAGGGAGGGAGAGAGAGAGAGAGAGAGAGAGAGAGAGAGAGAGAGAGAGAGAGAGAGAGAGAGAGAGAGAGAGAGAGAGAGAGAGAGGGAGGGAGAGAGAGAGAGAGAGAGAGAGAGAGAGAGAGAGAGAGAGAGAAAGAGAGGGAGAGAGGGAGGGAGGGAGGGAGGGAGGGGAGGGAGGGGGGGAGGGAGGGAGGGAGAGGGAGGGAGAGAGAGAGAGAGAGAGAGAGAGAGAGAGAGAGGGAGGGAGAGAGAGAGAGAGGGAGAGAGAGAGGGAGGGAGGGAGAGAGAGAGAGAGAGAGAGAGAGAGAGAGAGAGAGAGAGAGAGAGAGAGAGAGAGAGAGAGAGAGAGAGAGAGAGAGAGAGGGAGAGAGAAAGAAGGAAATAAGGAGAGGGAGAGGGAGAGAGAGATAGCAAGAGGGAGAGGGAAAAAGAGAGGGCGAAAGATAAAAAATGAAATTAAGGGGAAGAGAGAGAGAGACAAATCGTGAGAGAAAAAGAAGGAAGAGGGAGACGGAGGGAAAGTTGAGGTGGGAGAGAATGAGAGCGGAGAGGAAGAAAGCACACGATCACTTCCCTCATCACACAGATGTGTCCCAGCTCTATTACATTACGGCCACAACAACAACAACAACTTCCCCCCGTCCGACCCCTGGCCCCAGGGCCTCACCGCAGACAGGTCAAAGTGCAGCACGTTGTTCATGTATGTGGGCATGCTGGTTAGCATGGTGTAGTAGGACCAGTTGGCGCACATCTGGGAGAGGATGATGGCCCACAGGGGGCCTGAGAGAGCCATGCTGAGCAGGGGCACCGACCAGCCGTGGGGCGTCCCCTGGACACACACACAGACACACACACACAGACACACACACACACAGACACACACAGACACACACACACACACACACACACACACACACACACACACACACACACACACACACACACACACACACACACACACACACACACACACACACACAGACGACACACACACAGACACAAACACACAGCACACACACACACACACACACAGACACACACACACACACACACACACACACAC
>OLKM01000040.1:232024-255110 GCA_900291075.1 Melanogrammus aeglefinus
CAACCAAGCATTAGCCCTCCACGGCTCGGACGCAGGGATATAACGGGGGGGAACGTGGACCAGGAGCACAGGGTGAAAGGTCGCGACCTCACCGTGTCGATGAGGACCACGGGCATGCTGCTGTTGTCGGGCGTCGGCAGCGGGCAGGCGGTCACCAGGGAGTGGTTGGCCGTCGGCGAGGCGTCCGTGGTGTTCACCATGGCCACCATGGCGACGCTGAGGTTGACGCGGAGGCCGTAGACCACGGAGAACCCGAAGAACATCAGGACGGCCAGGGTGTAGCGGGCCGAGCAGCATTGCGGCGGCACTGGGGAGGGGGCGGGGCTGGTGGTCAGGGCGTCGGACGGCAGGACTGAAGGTTGCGGGTTCGAACTGTGGGCGTACCTTATGCAGGAAGCCCTGACTAACACCTGCTACTTTCATAAGACCTTATTCTAAATGAATACTAACAATACCTTAGCTTTGAACGTCATTGTCAGACCGACCGACCGTGCAAAAAGTGTTACAGAGGACCAAAATTGCATTTCTCCAAATGGGCTATTAATATTTTTACCACACATCAAAATAACATAATATTGCATAAAGACAAACATTGCCACAATAGTGGGGTGCCTTGGAGAAAAGTGCCTGCTAAATGACATCCTGCTCATCATACTATTATAAACAGTTCTGTTCAGGGTGGGGGTGTAGGTCAGGGTTAGGTAGAGCACTATCCAGGTTGGGAATGACTAAGACTCGGAATTCCACTGAGATGGTAACAGGTTATGTAACAGGTTATGGGTCGTCAGGGCTTTGAGGTAATCCTATTTTGAATCAAGTTTTATTCACACTTAAGTGGTTAAGGGTTAAGACATGGTGGAAGGCATGCACTCCCAACTTTAAATTCAGAAGGGACTTAACTAGGTACTCAGATGTAAAGCAGCGTCAGTTATTATAACACTGGATATCCCGTTCCTGGATATCTATGTTTTACCTATTTAGATATCTTGTTCCTGTGACTTAACTTCTACCGAAGCAGCCAGACATTATGTCAGTTTAGTAGTGTGATTATTTGACTATCTAAATGCTACTTACTAGATTATATACAGTATATCCATGCTCTATATCTAGATGCTACATGTCTACATGACCTCTGCCATGTGACCACAGCAGACGGTCGAACAATGCATTTCTTATCAGACCTTCAGTCAGCTCACGGCTAAACACAGAGGTGCTGCCCACATGACCTGCCAGCTGCTACCGCGCTCAAAATAAAAAACCACTGTCTTTGCAAATTGGAGCTCACTTCTTATTTTAGAGCCTATTTTTTTAGAGCCTATTGATTTAAAGAGTTTACAAAAAATTCAATATATATTGATAATATAATAAGTTATGGATACAATTATTATGTTTTTTTGCTTTTGCAGTATAGTAGGCAACAAAATAAGGGCGAATAATAAGAAAGTGAATGAACGGGACATAAAGCCTTTTGTCCTGAAGGCTTTAAATTGAGGCCGTTGACCTGAAGCCAACGGGGTTGCCAGAATAAGGAAAAATAGAAAAGGAAGTGAAAAAAGCAGCCCCAACGAAAAAGCTGTCTCGTCACTCTGATTAAATGGGCAGCACGTGTTCCATGGAAATGTTGAGGCATGTTTTTATGGATGGACGGATGTGACATGGCGGCTTCACCGGGACCTCAAAATAATGAAGGCGGGGTTTGATGTGTTGAATGGTTGGCGTGGGAGTGGGAGTGGAGTGAGGGAGAGGTGCCTAGTGGCGCCTTGATAAGGATGATTCTCATCACATACCAGCTTCAACCTCAATCAGAGGTTCCTTATCGCCGGCCCCCTCGCTTTCCTCCGCCGGGGCGGCGTTGATGGAGTATCCGTTCCGAAGCGCCATTGGCTGTTGACCACCACACTGGAACCCAGAGAAACCAATCCAAGCCCAGCCCAGTTGGCCTGTCTGACCGCGGCGTCAGAGAGAAGAGATAAGAAGGAACAGGGTTAACCCATCATCGACAAACACACTGACCAGTGGACCCGGTGTAACACACTAGGTATGGACCCACACCGTCAATAGGAAGGCACGTAACAAGATCTAAGAAACTATTGTCCCAGGTGCACACAAGTAATGTTCTAAAAGTTTTACCCCCCCACACACACACAGTTTAGATTGTAGAGGTTGTCCATATAAGGCTTACTGTGGCTACTGATACATTCATAACGATGAGATTTGAGATACCTTGAGGGTCATGTGATCAAATCGAGCTGACGTCACAGATACAGAGACGCGTGACTAGTAGGCCTGGGTAATTATTATGAGCCAGATTGAGAAGGGAAAAGAAGATTACTAGGGAGCTAGTGATTTTTACATTTAAATCGATAACCGCTGTCTCAGGGGATTCCCCCTGGTTTGAGGAAGCATGTGATTGATCTAAAACTGCAAACAGGCAAATATTTGCCCGCACACACCACAAGCCCTATCGTCTGACAAATACCAAACTTATAGTTTGGTATTTGAATACTAGGATTGACAACTAGGATCATAGAAAGCTATTCATGGGGTGTTTGTTTGTTGTTTTTAACATTGTATTGCGTTGAAAATGGGGTATATCATAGCAGTGTAACTACAAGAACAGAACTATGACGTCAAAGGTCTGTTCTGATGCTGGTTCTGTGTGGTGAACCAAGCAGTGGCATGACTGAGATGTCTCTCCCTCTCCCTCTCCCTCTCCCTCTCCCTCTCCCTCTCTCTCTCTCTCTCTCTCTCTCTTACTCTCCCTCTCTCTCTTGTGTCTTCTCTCTCTCTCTCTCTCTCTCTCTCTCTCTCTCTCTCTCTCTCTCTCTCTCTCTCTCCTCTCTCTCTCTCTCTCGTCTCTCTCTGTTCCCTCTCCTCTCTCTCTCTCTCTCTCCTCTCTCTCTCTCTCCTCTCCTCTCTCTCTCTCTCTCTCTCTCTCTCTCTCTCTCTCTCTCTCTCTCTCTCTTACTCTCCCTCTCTCTCTCGTCTCTCTCTGTTCCCCCTTCCTCTCTCTCTCTCTTGCTCTGAAAGAATGATACTGTCAGTCTGCCCAAGCCAAAACTGAGTTAGCCTGCCCTAGCCTTGTACATATGTCAACAGCTGTAGGTAGAGAAGTGAAACATATGTGTTTAAATAAAGAAGCGGTGTGGTAAAAAAAAGTCGTAAGGACTAACCTACTACAAACATCAGCCTAGCTAGTTGCATACTGCTGGACACTGCCGATGAACAAAGTCAACCTTTATTGACTCAAGTGATGATATAGTTCGGCGTATATGATTATTGAACATCTAAATAGGCCTTATATACATAGTTGTAATTAGGATTTTTTTTTATTACTAGAGTTGATCAACTTACTAAGCCATTCATATAATCATGCACACATACATGGGCGAGCATCCATGAAACAAACACTTATGAGCTATAACGGTGAAGGTACCTGTCTTAATGGTTATGCGTCGATATTGATTGATTGCCAATAGTTGTTATGTTAGAACGCATTCACGACTACGTTAGACAGCCTGACATGTTATAACGTTATTATGATTCGTATTCTGTGCAAAACTTACTTTACAGAAGGTCTTCTCAGCCCAACACGGTTTGGAGGAAGGGTTTCTGTGCTCCGGTTTCTAAAAAAGGGGCTCATACACTACAATGTCAATGGCATCAGCGACCGGCAAAACATCGTTTGTGATTGTGATTGTGATTCTAGACGATTTGGATCACGCCTACGAGCGGGGAGGGAAACAAGTCACGTGAGCCAATCAGGTGCAAGCATGTGCAGATACGTTAACGTCCATCCGGATGGCGCAACTCTCAGCGCAGCGCGTCGCCACTGACGTCACCTCCCCTCTTCCTGCTTGTATCGCTTCCCTGAATAACGAAGTTGTTGTTTTGGAAACCTATTTTATATTTTATATTTACCACTACATATAGTGGGTTATTTTTGCCGCGTCGGTTCTTTTGTGATTCCCGTTATATATTTTTTTAAATATAATTTTACTTTGACGTTTTGTATTCGTTGTTATGGAAACGGACTTGTATACAAGTCGACGTTGTTTGGCTGAAACCAGCAAGCAGGAGACTTTAGTTCACGTTAAGTATCGTTTTCCTTTCATTCGTCTCCACCTTTAACTATCAAGTGTCGCAGCCATGGCCCATTACAGGGTAAGTTGCTGTAGTAAAGTACAGATCGTTTTTCAGGGTCTGCTTAGACATTGGTGGTAATGTGATGTTGCTGTAATTTACGCCTGGTAATGTATGACATTTAATATTGTTATTTTAGTTTGATGCCAGTGTACTATTTATAGACCTTCATATTCTTTGTTTTTAGGCATCAGAATCTAAACGTGAACAATTCAGAAGGTACCTCGAAAAATCTGGGGTACTTGATGGCCTGACCAATGGTGAGTATGTAACAAACGTGTTGTGACAGTATTCAGAAGATGCTGAGAGGCTTTCAATCATTACACTGTCAGCATTATCATGATGGTGTGTTCATTTGCTTCTTTTTTTCATAGTGTTGGTGACACTTTATGAGGAGCCTGACAAACCAAACAATGCCTTGGAGTATCCTTTATGTCATCCTGTATTTCTTTCCGTCTGTTTTATAACTGTATATTAGGCAGGGTGACCAGAGGTCCCTGGCCGGAGCTGGACATTTACCATGATAAGAAGAGGCAAAATTATATTTGAGATATTCTGTTGATAGAACTGCCAAACCACAAATCTCCCCCTTTTTCAATACAGAAATCTGGTCACCTTATTATTAAGCCTACTTTATATTCTGCGGCCTATGCTCAGATCCTTCAGAGAAGAAGGCAATTACAGATTAAAATGTGTATATACCATACAATACTCTATATATGATCATACAGTGTATACACCCCTTTAGCGTGGCTCCAGTCGCAGTGGGAGCCAGACCTTTGAGTCCTTGACTGTGTGGTGTAGCTTCATAAAGCAGAACCTGGGGCCATCGGGTGAGGAGCCAGCTGACGTGGGGAGCCTGCGAGAGGAGATGGCCGAGCTCCAGCAGAAATTCGACTTGCTGCTCCAGGAGAACAAGGAACTCAGACAGAAGGTGGGGAAATGAGAAACCCACAGCTTCCCTGTGATTGCATGTCATAGTTACCAAAACGTAGTTTGGGGGGGGGGAATCAGCTTCCAGGAATCCTACAACAATAGTACTAATCACCCTAACCCCGAATAAACTATTCTGCCCCCTGCCCCATGCCGCAGGATAGTCTAAATTCAATTCCATTCAATTCAATTTTATTTGTATAGCCCTTAATCACCATTACAGTCTCAAAGGGCTTAACAGGCCAAATATTTATGACCCCCCTTTACCAAAGCCCCCACAAGGGCAAGAAAAAACTCCCTTGAAATTAACAAGGAAGAAATCTTGGGAAGAAACGCATAGCAGGGGATCCCTTCTTCCAGGGACGGTCAGGAGTGCAGTGGGGGCCATAATTGACATACAGGTAAATACATGCACATCATACTAAAATGGTGATGGGGTTCTGGCCGGTTAACTATGAGAAGAGTCCAGGCATCCAGTCCAGTCGCCGCAACACGCTAGAACAGACAGAATAGTGAATTAGAACGGAAAAGTACATAGTGGGAATGTATTCTGTATTAACAAAAGCACAAACAAACACAGAGTGGTCTTCACATCGCATCTGTGTCGTTTTCAGACTCCTATGTTCCAAATGCAGGATTGTAGAGGTGCGTTTTGAGCTTTCCTTTGAATAGCTCCACAGAGTCAGCTTCCCTGATCTCTGGTGGCAGCCTGTTCCATAGGAAGGGGGCTCGGTAGGCAAACGCTCTCCTTCCAGCCGATTTCTTTTTAACCTTTCGGCAGCGATGATGTTTGATGATGCCGATAATGCCAGCTCTCGAAGACTGGAGAGGGCCGAGAAGGACTATAAGGAATACGGTGGTCTCGTGGTGAAAGGGTGAAAGGTTCGGGTTTTAACCCTGATGTCCGCAGTATACCTGTAGGCCCCGATCCCCAACAAGTTTCTTAAAGGGGAGCCAAGCCCACTCTGCGTTCAGGTGGTTTTCATTCTGGGGCGGGGCTTGCATCTCCCCTGTGAACACCCCTTCAATTTATTGTCACTAAGCACAGGAAAGGTTTCCAGCATTGACACTTAAGTAGTCAGCAGATAACTGGTTAGCATATCTGCCAATCACATACATGCACTGGGGGAGGGAGTAATCTGATCAATCAGACCGATCAATAAGTGGTGTTGGGGTTTTGGCTTTTCTTTAACGGCAGTCTAAAAGACTTTCATTGTAAGCTTAATGGTAAATGTCTTAACAGTAAATGTTTACATCTTTTGGTTCTCAGCTTTTGCAGTATGAACCGAAGCCTGAGGAAGGAGCCTCTGAATAAAGAAGATTCACAGTTTTTAATAACAGTTGTATAGCAGCTTTGTGATTTGTTGTTTATAATTCACCGTTTTCCCTCGAGGGTGGAAGAGCCTTGTTGAGGAAAACCTCTGTGGATTTTGGGAGAGAGACCAAAATAAAAAAGATGGTGGTTAATTGTACATCAAAATGACTTTTTTTGTTTGTCATTGACACCGTTGTGATAAGAGTCCCCAGAACTGTGAAGTCACGCGAGTGATTCACCCCACCTTTCCAGCCATGTGAAAACACTTTACGGACAAGGATTACATTCGATATTCATTCTTTGGTACAGCTTTAATATTCTTTGATTGATGTCAAATAAAAAACAGAATAATAAAACATTTCTCCACAGAGATTAATTATAAATAGAGGCCATCCTGAAGGCCAATATAGGAGGCCATATCAAAATGTTTGTTGACAACTGCATTACATGCAACCTCAGTATCCACATCAAGTTACAAAGTCCAAATCAGCCCCCTGTTCACTTCCTTTATTATTATTCCATAATGTTCTCATGAAGGGGTGCTGGTTTGACCGTCTACCAATTCAAGGCTAACAGAAATGAATCAAATTTCTTACAGTATAATGGGTAGAACAACATGTTTTTGTGAGTTTGTTGTAAGGACTGTTCGTGATGTAGTACAGTCACAACAACTACAGTACAACAGTACAAGCATTGTACCACATACATTACCACACGAGACTAACAGGGAGACAGGATCCATTGATTGACTTGTGGACTTGTTGTGACATATTACATAACACTGATAACAGTAGATTAAAGCCTCAGGCCTTATCGACTTCATGCTCCAGTTTTTCAATGTTCTGGCTATTTTTAGAATACCCTGATGAACATTTAAACAGACCGGAATTAAATGCAACATGCACCACCGATGTTTAAACATGTAACATGTACTACTGCTCATTAGTAAGCATGACCTAGTATTTAAGGCCTTTGGAGTGCCTGAAAGCTAAATGGACTTCCTACATTTATGTGTCATACTTTATTACTCTGAATATATATTTGAGTCAAATTGATCGTTTTTTGGATAAAGCTTATTATACAATATAAAAAAAGATATTACATTGTGCAAAAATAAACACTTCTTATTCAATTGGATTGGAACGGATTGATTGAAAATGGATGTGAAGTGCATAATCAATCCATTACAGGCAATAGATCATTGAAATCTTATTTTTCCTTGGCTGCTGGTCGTAATAATTCAAGATACATCTAAGTTAAAAAATTGGCCGTGGGTGCTTCAAATGTCCTTCCTAAATAGAATGGTTGCATTGAAGCGTTAAATGGGCCGGTCTGGGATCCAAACCATCAATCCAATCCAAGATAGCAAGATATCTAAAGATAGTTTGAAAAATCACAAAAACTCTAAATTGAATAAACACAGTTAGACAATCTAAACCTGTGAAAATTAGTAAAATAATCTGGCAGAGGTGGTCAAATTTTGTCTTAACCCGCAAAAATAATACGGTAAGAAAACAACGCATTCACAAGAGATCCATGGAGTCCAAATGTCTGTGCCCTTTTGTTGGCCTGCTGTTGATTTCCTCGTATGCGTAGTTAGTTCAGAGATTGCAGATTGACTACTGCGGCTGATTCGTCTAGACAGCTGTAACGTTCGTCTAGACAGCTGCAACGTTTGTCTAGACAGCTGCTGCCTCTTGCCGCCTATCCTAGACTCTAGGGAAGGCTCTCATTCCATAGTAAAGGACAGCCATAGAAAAGGAAAGGCCCGAATGAGTACCACTGAGGTGGGGGCTCGGGGCTCCGTTGGGGTGGGGGATGGGGGAGTCAGCAGCTACACCTGCAGGTCAGTGGCGGCCCTCCTGCTGCTAGCGCTGCTAGCCCCCGAGGTGCGGCGGTTGGGGGAGGAGGCGGCGGGGCTGTTGCTCTCCCGGCTGTGCCGCGACGCAGAGCTCAGCTCTCCCACAGAGTCCGGGCTCTGGGACCGGCTCGGCCTCTTGGCCTCCGACTTGGCGACGGTCCGGGTGCGGGGCCCGCAGGAGGAGCCCCGGACTTTCCCGTGGACGTTCCCCGGGTACGAGTCCCCGCTGTCGGACACGTTGCCCTCCTGCACCGTGGAGCAGTTCCAGGGCGGGCTGGCGCGGCGGATCTTCCTCATGGGGTTCCCTGCCAGGGAGGGGCACGAGGAGGTGTCTCTGACGGGGAGGGTGGGGAACTCGGAGCCCCCGCACTCCATGTCCCCGGGGAGGGCCGGCCCCCGGGCCAGAAGCCCCTCCGGCCGGGCCTGCTTGTCCGCGGGCGGGGAACGCGGCTCGCCGCCCGTGTTGTTGGAGTTGCTGTTCTGCTCCGTGGACCGGGGCAACGCCGCCGCCGCCGCCTCGTTGCGGCTCCCCGGGCCCGGCTCCGCCCCCCCGCCGAGCTCCGGGGGGAGCGCAGGGACGAAGGCGGAGGAGGCGTTGAGGAGGGGGTAGGTCGGCCCGTTGCCCTGCTTCTCCAGCAGCAGCGTGTACCCGCTGGGCGCGGTGGGGATGGTGGGCTTGCGGCCCGCCGAGGTGCCCGTGCACACCTGGTGCGCCATCGAGTTCTTCTTGGACTTGCTGCCGTAGTACTCGTCCAGGTCGTCCTTGAGGTGGGGGTAGTAGTCCAGCAGGCCCTTCTTCAGCCTCCTGTAGCCCAGGTGCAGGATCTCCAGCACGCTGAGGAACAGCGATATGCAGGCGATGGCCTGCATGAACATCATGAACACCGTCTTCTCGGTGGGCCGCGACACGAAGCAGTCCACCAGGTTGGGGCAGGGCTCCCGCTCGCACTTGAACAGCGGGTCCAGGCGGTGGCCATAGAGCAGGTACTGGCCCGACATGAAGCCCACCTCCACCAGGGCGCGGGTCACGATGTGGGCCACGTAGGTGCGCAGCAGCGAGCCCCGCAGCGGCGCCTTGTTCAGCTTTGCCCTGCTCCAGCTGCCGCATCTCCCGCTCGATCCGGCGCCGCACCTCCACGTGCTCCGCCTCCACCGCCTCCAGCTCGCGCCGCAGCGCCGACTTCTTGCAGTGGCGCTCCTTCTCCAGGGCGCGCAGCTGGTAGATGGCGTGGCCCATGTAGACGAGGGACGGGGAGGACACGAAGATGACCTGCAGCACCCAGTAGCGGATCAGGGAGATGGGGAAGGCGCGGTCGTAGCACACGTTGCGGCAGCCGGGCTGGTCCGTGTTGCAGATGAAGTCGGACTGCTCATCGTTCCACACGTCCTCCGCCGCCACGCCCAGCACCAGCATGCGGAAGATGAAGAGGATGGTGAGCCAGATCTTGCCCACCATGGTGGAGTGGATGTGGACCTCCTCCAAGATCCCGCCCAGGAAGTTCCAGTCTCCCATTTTTCACACAGATCTCGCTGGAGGCAGAACATCACTGTTTATTTGGTTTGATTTATTTTTTCCTGCTCTCCCTTTAACCAACATTCTCGGCTATCCCAGGTCTCACTGCGACTAGTTTCGTTCTTTGTCTTAGTTTTTAGGTTATTTAGGCTGTATATCACCAATTGCACAGATAGGAATACAATGATGATGACATTTTTTTCAATGATTCCCCTACATCAACAAAAGTGATATGGGATAACAATTTAAAAAAAGATAAGAATTTCAATAACTAAGACATAACTTCTCTGAAGACAGTCAACTAACTTTAGCCCATTTCTAATTGGCAGAATGTATTCAGTTGCTTACCAAGACACATCAATGAAAGTTTAAAATAGGTAAACGTACCGCTCATTTTGGATATAAAAATAAAGGCCTTTCTGGCTGTAAACCCATGACAACCAAAGCCCTGGCACCCATTTAATCCATCGCTGTAATTTGATGAAAAACTGATTTAGAAAAGATTATGAAGTCTGAAATATAAAATCATCAGTCGGTTCCAGGTTCCGTCCGTGCTGGAGCGGAGAACCGAATGATCCCCGGTCCTTTGCAGCGCTTCAGTTAACTCATAGAAGCCAACTCGCTAAATCAATGCTGTGTTCTTTTTCCATTCGCCCTCCAGGGGGGTGAACTGGATATCAGGGGGTTCATGGCGTGGGTGGTTCATCCCAGACAACAGAATGTACTACCAAATATGAAATAGTTTGTTGTCTATGCCCTCCAATACAGACCCAGCCGGGGTGGGTCTTAACGGCAGACTCAGGGGTCACCACACGACCCCTGTGACCTCTGGGTTAGGGGTGTCTTGCTCAAGGAAGCCTACAGGCCAGGTCTCGTACATTGGGGGGTGAAGCCTGACTCCGTACCAGAGCACGCACCATATCCCTGGGTTTCCCTGAGGTGCTGGAAACCCATCCAGCTGTATAGACCCTATTCACCGGGGCGTCATTGTTGGGCTAACATAGGTGTCACTCATTCGTAGATGTTTATTGGATACAGTCGATTTTCAGAGTGATTATTTACTGAAATAAGTACAGCCGTATAGCGTATATATACGTTCAGCTCGTTCCACATAGAAATCCTCAATGGCAGACAAGGTCACCGGGACAGGCAACATAAATCAATCATTTTTTCAAACAGTGTAATTCCAATAAAGGCAAATTATGGGGCACATAGGAGATGGGCAGAGGTAGGAGTGTGTCTCTTATGTAATCCTTTGTTCCACACATCAGGCTTTATTCTTTAGTCTTGTAGAAACCCCTATGCACAAGGGTCAAACAACATGCTATATTACAGCCTCAAGAATTTGATCAAAATGAAGGATGGCAAGTCAAACCAGAAAAATTAAGATTCACTGTATGGGATGCTATCTGGTAGCACCTGCATATTCTGTCCTTAATTTAATGGCAATTTTGTCAATATCACATATTTCCAGAGATAATGCACGAATATTAGATAACAGAAACATCACATTTCATTCCTCGACAGTCCGCTTTGATTTACGTTTTTTAATTTTTTTGCAAAGCAGTGATAAATGGGGAACATCCATAATTAATTTACACTTCTCAGAGGCCGGCAGTGGTGTTTCATTAACGTTCAAATCAATCGCTTTACATCTCGCCTATGAATATAGGGATCCGAATATAGTGATGTGAAGAACAGGAATGCAGGAATTATTTCCCCTATTGAAGAATATTTATCCCAGCTGTAACCCCAGATCCATCACTCCCTTAAGGCTGGGAGGAACTTCCATGATCGATAATCTATAAACCTTTTTATTCATGTATTTTTTTTATTTGGGATGTCAAAATAGTCCATGACTTTTGTGAGCAAATCTGCTTAAAAATAATGGGGTTCGTTTTGTTTGTTCCTAATAAACATGAAACGGATCGAGGTTCTGGGAGAGCAGAATGTTAACCAAAATGTGTAACCCCTCTCTCAAAGTGGAAGAAAGCCAGTCTAGTAAACAAATTTGTCATAACTTCTTTATTCCCGATTAAAGAAAAAGAAAACGCATAACAAGACGTTGTTTTTAACAGAAACAAACTGTATATAAAATGTCACGTTCTTACAAAAAAAGTTTAACTTTTTAACCAGTATTGTTGGTTTCATATTGATAGACAAACACAAACTCAACTGCTACTGCAAGAACCACACATTATAGGTTATATTGTATAGCACTTTGGAACAACCTGCATATAACAAAAAGGCAAAGGGAGGGACATTCCAACAGGTTAATTAATTTACAAAACACTACCGTGGAGAGCTACCAATACATCATACTCGAGATACCCCCACAAGGCCGACAGAATTCTGGCCAGGGGAGAAAAAGACAAGTGCTCAATTTGAGAAAAACCATGGGCACCGGGAAAAAAAAACAAAAAACACCACAAATGTCGCCAACAAGCATGTCGCTCCGATACTGGTTCGGTGCGTGACAAGAGAATCCCTTTTAATGAAAAAGACAAAGAAAAGATTGTGTGACAACACGTTCCACGACGGTAACCTTCCCTCTACGTCCCGAAGGACTGCAAGGATCTGGGGGTGGGGGTGGGGGGAATTTGAACTAGTGTCCCCCCGATTTGCGGCCGGCCCACGACCTGGATCGGGAGCGCGACCGGGAGACGGAGCGGGACGGAGTGCGGGACCGCCGGCCCACGTCCCGCAGGTCGCGGCCGTCCCGCGGGTCCCGCAGGTCCCGCGGGTCCCGGGACGGGGCGCCCTGGTAGCCCTCGTCTCTGGGGGTGGGGGACTTGGAGCGGGAGCGGCCCCTGGACTCCCTCCTGGGCCGTGTCTTGTACCTGGGGAGGAAGGAGGTGCGTGAGGATGGTTCTGTGGGAGCGGCCTTCTCCTTGAGGAGTTCAAACTGCCCTACTGGGACAATGGAAAGGTCAGACGACTTTTGAAAATCGAATGAACCGGAAAGACTCACCTCTCGTCTTCCCGGCTTCGGCTCCTCCGCGCTGCGTACATTCTTCCGCGAGAACTATGAATGGAGAAATAAAAAGAGGTTGTTCGTTTCCTTCATTGTGGCCCTACAGACTCCGCAAACAAGACAACAAAAGGCTTTCAATTGAACAGAACCCCCTCCCTGCTCAACCAGAAGTACTAGTTTTGCGGTATTGAACCACTGAATCTCACACACACACACACACACACACACACACACACACACACACACACACACACACACACACACACACACACACACACACACACACACACACACACACACACACACACACACACACACACCACACACACCATGATTCTCAATATACATTTCTGTTGTGAAATACATTGATCTATCGCTCTATCTACTTCCGTCAGTCTGCCAGGGCTTTCAGTCGAACAACAGAAGGTGGGACTCTGGGATTCTGGTCCACTCACTCCCGGGGGCTTTCTGGCCGACGGGGGCGCCGTTCGTGGGAGGGGGTCCGGGACCGGTAGCGCTCGTAGCTGCGGCTCCGCGACCGCCGTCGACGGCCGCCGCGATCGGATTCGTCGTCGTAGCGTGACGAGGAGCGGCCTGGCGAGCTCCTCTCCTTGGACTTCATCTGTCCCGGAGCTACCGCCAAAACACGGTTACTTCAAACGTGGGTCGGAGTTGTTGTTGCAGTTCTGATGAATATTGCTTTGTTAAAAATGTGGAAATATTATACCACCAGGTGTGAGTGTGTTTAGCGTTACAAGCTATTATGAAAATCTGCCTCTTCTGACATCATAAGTGGGCGTGTCCACCTAGATGTACGCTGGATAGATCAGGTCGACCAGCCTACCCAGTGGACTGTAGCAAACGTTGCTCATCTTCCCGTCATGCATCTAAACGGACACGCCCACTTTTGACGTCAGAAGAGCGCCGATTTTTTTTTTAATTTGATACACATTTGAACCAAAAATACAAAAACCATGAATCAAAAGACTTCTTACTCTTCCTATCTCCCTGTGCGAACTGGATTTCGATCTGTCGACCACACACACCCATTTCCTGTCGAGGCTGTGCAGGGCGTCTTCGGCAATCGCCGGATGTCTTCGAATGTGCTAACTGCGGTTAAGGAATTTTGTGCATTTTCTTCAAAATACATTTCTAATACACAATGCATTTTTTTTTGCGGAAAAACAGAACACAAAAGCCCCAGGGGTTTTTTGTTGGCCAATTACATGAGTAAAGAAGAGTATGATAGCAGGGAAACAGTTACTTTGGTCCAACATGTCAAACTGATATAATTTTTCTATCTTGTCAAATTGCTTGAGGTTCTTGGGGAGGATACAAAAGGAATGAAGCTTGTTACCTTAACCAGCTTGAGCTTCATCTTGTTCTTTACACCGTTTACGACTTTCTGCTTTTCCTCTTTTACCTCTTTGCTTTCTCGCCAAATCTTTGCCACCATTTCGAATTCTTGGCTCCATGCACTTTACTTTTCCTCTTCATGCTTTAAAATCTTTGTATTTCAACCTCTTCCCCTTTCTATGCTTTGTCTTGGCGTTTTGATATCCTGCGGGTCTTTGTGACTTTGCTTTAGCTTTAATTCTACATTGGGTCTTTGTAACTTTGTGTGGTGACGGTGTCCACAACTGGATGCTTTTACTCTTTCTAAAGCAACAACAGAAAAGTCCAGGTTAGATGTTCATAGAGAAATCACAGTAACATACATACATCAACACAATAGTTGTATAGCTTACCATACACAAAGAAGTTCACAGAGTGTGGATTATTATTTTTTTTTTACAGGTTTCAGAAAGGATATTGAATGTATGCAAATCCTCTTGGCAGACGTGTATAGTAGTCAAGTGGGACGTAGACGTCCACTACGGGCCCATAGCGGCCAAACTCACGGCGTAAATCCTCAGGCCTGAACACCATAGATACAAGTTTGACTCATCTGACAATGTGTACGATGCTTTATGAGATGTGTACAACTTGGGAGAGAGATCGGGGATTCAAACAGCGCCCTACATTGCATGAGCCTGGCCTGGAGACGACAACAACAACAACGATACAAGCGCATCTCGTCGTTATAGGTCCACCGTTTCTTGCCCAATGCGCTTCCTTTTTTTTAGTTAATCAATCAGTTAAATGTCATGTTAACCTTTAAACACACATTGATTCTTGAAGTTAGTGCAATGGCACAGTGGTTTGGTTTTGGTTAGAGTTCTTACACACACACACACACACACACACACACACACACACACACACACACACACCACACACACACACACACACACACACACACACACCACACACACACACACCACACAACACACACACACACACACACACACACACACACACACACACAGGCTAACTAAGTTAGCACGAGCTAAGAGGAAATGTACTATCTGGCGGAATTAATACGTCAGGGTGCAATGGATTGTCGACTCACCTGGATTCATCAGAAATATTTTCTGACGAAAAGCGACGTGTTTCGGCGGCCTCATGTATCTAGCCATGTGTCAAAAGAGGGTTTGCTTGGAAATCGGGAGTCGTTTCTCAAAGAAGCCGATTGGCATTGACGAGTAGGCAGCGCTACTACTGCGCAGGCGCGACCTCTCATCGAGTAGAACCATATCGCCCCCTCCTCCTATTCAGGACACTCTACCTCTCAAATGTATATATTATTGTCCCCTTTGCAACAGTTATTCCCACTGCAATTATTAAAGAACCAAGACGCCAGTAACCTGCTACATTGAATAAATACAAACTGATGAAAGCTAAAGTTTAGTAGTAAGTAATAATAATAATAATAATAATAATAATAATAATAATAATAATAATAATAAAAAGACTATTCATAGCTTTTATCCCTTAATGACATATGTACCGGTATGCCTATTGTCAAGCGTGGTTGTTGGGGGAACGAATCACCAACAACATAATTACTGGCACCTCACTGCACCGGAGTGCGAGGTGTTTCTCTGATAATACAAATTGGCCTACAAGTAATTATATATACATACATACATACATATATATATATATATATATATAGTTTCCAGACAGTTAATAATCCAGTCCCTTGCATACCAACAGACGTGGAAAAATTTATCGTGACAATATTACCTTTCTTTTTTTGTTTTACCTTTCACTTCCTATTAAGGAAACCAATTTGGTATTACCTTGTTCTTGCACGTAAATGGCTTTGACCGTGAGATCCCACTTTGGTTTGACATTATACTTCCCTATTTCACCCCTAGCCTAGGTAAGTGAGACCGTGAGAAGCCCATGTATAATCGTACCTGGAGACCTCTCTCTCCTGAATATCATTATCTCCAGGCTCCAGAACCCTTTTTAAACTGATGTAATGTATCTATTATGTCTACGGCATCCCTTATTTGTACTGATTGTTACATTGAGTTTCCCTGCGGTATTTCCATATCCATCCTCGCTCTACCACCCTTACTAGATCCTCTCATTACCGTGAACACTATTAACATTTCCGTTCCGCCCTTCTCCGTTAGTCTTTTCTAATCCCGCGAACAACCCCCATCATCATGTGTATAGAAAGAAAAGCATAAAAAAAAACAACAATGGACAGTATTAGTTTAACATAGCGAAACGGTATTAAAGACCAACAACTATTTTATTTGCTTCAAATCATTTAATGTCGTTTGAGGAAGGCTTTGGCGCTATCTGGTGGCCATATTGGTAGTTGCCGGCGTTCATCAGACCCGCTTGCTTTTCCTGATGAAGCACGCGGAGCCAGCAGTCACGGTCTGCAGGAACAGGAAGAGATGCTTTAATTTGTAGATTATGCCAGCCTTAGTCATACTGTAATTGGATTTCTAAAAAACCCAAATCATTGATCCATTGATCATTGAATGAATCAAAATGAATCCTACTTCCACCATGTCCTCTCCTTGGATCTCACGAACAGAGGTGAACTTGTCTGTTTCGAACACCAGCTTCCCCTCCTCTTCCCTGACCTGTACACTGGTCATTCATTCGTTCATTCAGTCATTCATTCATTCAACAGATACATGAAGAAAGATGGAAAATATTGAAGATGTTTTTTTAAGAAAGAGAAAGCAAAAAAATATAAAGAAATTGCTGTAAAGATAGAAATATATCATAGGCCTACCTTTGTTTATACGAGGAATAAAAATTAAACTGTAGGCTATAGTTTAGGGTTGGGTACACTACTAAAGCTTAATAAAGGCTGTACACCTCAAGAAGGCAGGGAGGATCAGATGAGATGCTTTCATTATTTTGGCCTTTTTTAAATTATTTCATCTTTATTAGTGTATTTCATTGGGTCTAACTTTATTGATCTATAAATTATTTATTATTATTTTTTATTTTATTTGTATTGGGTTTGCATTCATTAATTTTGCTGGCTGTTACGATCCTCTCTTCTCGCCCCGGTGATCCATCCATAACTCCCTAATAACTTAGTACTATTGGAAGTAGACCTACCTTGAACTTCCTCCCATCCATAGCGGTGATCTCCGTCTCCTTCCCAGTGTTGCCAACTTAAGCGATTTTGTGTCGCTATATCTATAGCTACTTTTCAGGACCCCTTTGGCCGACTTTTTTTTCAAAAACACGCGACAAGCGACCAAATCTAGCTCCTCTTTTTCAGCTGTATATTGGTGACTTTAGGCGACCTTTTTGGAGTGAAAGTACTATCGCTATGACCACTCTTCACAACGAGCACCGGGTGCCTGCGCGGCCCCTCCCACGTCTCAAAGCACTCACAGGCAGGCCGCAGAAAATGAATGGGCCAGAGCAGCCAGCCGCCGCCGACTTGGATCCAGCCCCCTGATCCCGCCCCCTGACGTAATTCCCGCCAGGGCGGCGAAAATGTAATATTTTCTGTTGTCTAAATAAATTAATGCGCATTGACTCACACTTGCCCACGGCCTCTCAGGTTAGGTTCAGCTCACTTCACCTCACCTCGGTCGCTACTGCGTGAGTGGTGTGTGTGTGGTCTTTACGAATGTCCGCAGTCAAAACTGTATCTACAAAAAAATATAGGAAAGAGTGGGAAGCCAAACACTGCTTTTAAGGGCTGGTTAAAGCCGTTTATTGGAAGACGATAAATGAGCTTACTTGTATCCCTATTGCAAGGTCGAATTTCTGTGCCAAAACCCAGTGATGTGAAAGAAAACACAGTTTAACCCAGAAGCACATTCAAAAGGCAAAGCCTTACGGTTTCGGCTCAAACAACGCCCCCATTTATGGTAAGCAAAATATTGATGTTCTCAAAAAAGGGCTGAGGCTACACTAATACGCGTTAGCAATTGCTGAACACTGCTCCCTCCTAAGCATGTGACCACATTGGGAAGCAAGCTATGTAGGTCAGCTTGTTCCGACTCTGCTGCTGCTTACGCCATTTCAGAATGCACAGAACTAAGTGCAACTGAAATGTATCAATGGTGTCCTAGGCACCTTACTTTTGTGAAAAAAGTGTGGTGGCAGACATGTGGCGTGAGACAGGCATTTAAGTAGCCTCCTCCTCGATGAGGCAACAGACATCAGTGTGTCTAAGTACCTGGGTGTTGTCATCGCGATACTTCAGTGAAACCTAAAGGGAGCAGTGTTTCAACATTTCTGGGCCTTGTTGGAGTGGGACGGAGGAGATGCCACATTCTTATTGCCACGTGCTTTGTTGGCCTTTTTTAGAAAAAGTGCTCATCTTGTTAAAAGAGAAACTCCTAGGGATTGGCAACTGACAAAAACCCGGATAAAGAAGGAGGGATTGATATATTTTTTTTGTGTTTTTTTTTTTAACTTGCGCGGTTATGCGAAAATAAGGCGAAGACGTCATCTCGTAAGGCGACTGCTTCTAGAGCGACTTTTTAGAGCAGAGCCAATAGCTACTTTCACCCTACTGAAGCACCGTGGCAAACACTGCTCCTTTCCGCAGCAGGCTGAAGGAAGTTGACATTGTGTGGACATGGGCGTCTTTCACCTCGTATGGTGAAGTTCATGGGCCGTTTCTGCTTATATGACGGTCACCGGCATTCACGCCCTTGGAAAAATTTGATCATCAACACACTCAGGTACAGCTTTAAAATATAAAGCAAAACAAAAGTTTAAACAACCATATCGGATCACGTAAGAGTTAACAAAAAATCGACCAACCGCGTGTTCTTACACATATGCTTTCAGCAAAAACCTTCCCAAGGTTTGTCATCAAAATATCACCTTCCAGGTTTCGTTGAAGTCCATGCTTGCTGTTTGGTTTGCTATAAGACTGATTATCCTATGCAGCCTGTCGATACTGTGTTGTCCATGTCGTTGCCGGAGCCCCCGCACAAAACAAACAACGCACGGCAAGGTTGTGCATGTTGGGCACTTCGAAGTCCCTGTTTATTCATACACTAAATCCCCCGGGAGACCACGGCAGATACTTACTTTCCGCCGTCCGATACTTGGCCTTCCGGCCGTAGCCAGCTGTTTGAAACAGGAGGAAGTGGAGAAGAGACATAATGACTTGAGCATGACTATAACAAATGTTTTCACTTTCAAGCCGCCGTGGCTTGGTTACATTTTAATAGGCTACATGTTGGTCAACAGGTGGCCCATTAATTAAAAAAAGGGGGAAATATGAGCTTAAATTATTTACAAGGCTGTCTCTATCTGTAAAATTGTCTTTTTTAATCACAATTGAATTGAAATCTTATGTCAAATTCATTATTGGAGAAACGAAGACACAGCCGTCTTTATTCAAGGTACTTCTGTAAATTATTTTCTTTAATTTGACAAATAAATTCACATTTGGCATCAGAATATTCACTTTAATATAAAAAGTGTCTTTGGCACACAAAATACAATACATTTTAAAGCAAACATCGGCAAACAGCAAAAATCTCTGGCATAATACATCACTTGCAGCAGACAGGCAAGCCTTGGTCTCACAGACGTCCTGTGTTTACTCTTTATTACGGTTTCTGACAGTGCAAGGAACTTTCCAAGGTGGAAATATATATATATTTTTTAACGGACACTTGGTCTTAGATCTTCTTTATGTGGCATTTCAAGATGACACAACAAAAGCACATATATCGCGAGACAACAAGGCCTGGCAAGATAGGGACCGCTCCCTGAAGATAGAACGAAACGGAACACTAATTTTTGGATGGCAAGCACTTCATGGTAACCCCCATTTTTTTTTGGTGATGAAAAGGGTTGTCCGTTTACATCTTGCAGTCCCTGAGCGAAAACACATTCAACATTCATGCAGAGGTGCTGCAAAACCAAACTACTAAGTGCCAAAGATTTGTTTTCTGGTCATTTTAGAATACTAGTTACACTGGTCGGTGCGGATGATTCCTGATTGTTAATTTCTTAAATATCCTGTGCCATGTGTAGGGGAAAGACGTCGAGCAACTAAAACCGAAGGCGCTGCTTGAAAGACCACAATGTTTTAAACATTGTTTAGAAAGGAGTGTTATGTTTATTTGCCAAGACACCGTTCAGACATCTCCTCTATTAGGAAAAGCAGTGTGTTACTCAAGTCACAGTGAACAATGACAAAGCAACTTTTTCCATACATTCTTCTACTTACTTTCCTTCGCACATAGGCTATTTCAAGTATAAAATATTAAACGTGTGAAAATGTAATGACAGAAAACACTGGGCAAAATAATTTAAAATATGACCAACAACACAACCAAAAATAATCGGCTCACGTCAATGTCTCAGAAAGACGTGGCTTTTTCTGTGATGTTTTTAAATAAACTCGACGAGCAGGAAGCCAAACGCGTCCGCCACTTTCAGGTTCAGTTTTGGGATGTGCTTTTGTCGAGTCGTCCCGAGATATAAACAGTCGTTTTTATCCTCCGTAATTTGTGCTAGTTCGGACCGGGGGTCGGCTGACGCGTCGCGCTTGTGTCTGGGGTTCTCCCGTCTCTTCCCTCCCGCGTCGTCGTCGTCGTCCGTCGCTTGTTGCTGCGTGCTTCGCGCCTCCGCCTGGCCCCGCCATCGCTCCTCCGAATGGCCTCAAGAGGAGGGGATATCCTCCAATACGCTGATGGCGTCGGCGGGAGAGGAGTTGGGCCCCGATGTTGCGAGCCCTGACGCCGGAAACTCTCTCTGGAACTCTCCTGGTCGCTCTGGCGAAAGACACACATAATCCAGAGACATGTCAAAAAGTGTAGTCCTGGTGTGCCAATGAAGATACCCAACTGCCAAATATTCCAAGGGGTAGTAGTCTTATTAGGGTTATTCATCTGGTCAGTGTTGCCACAAGAGAAGACACTTTAAAAAAAACTATTTAAAGGATGTTTTGGTTGTTATTTCCCTTCCATAAAGGTTATATTTCCCTATATTCCCTACATTAAAAGGTATGTTATAAAGCCAATTCCTTCACAATAGAAGAATGACACTGGGAATACAAACTGCGAGACATGTATCATGAACTCGGTACGTGGTGCGAGTGTCTCAACCTGACTCAAAGCGGACCCTTCTCACCGGCGGGGCTCTCTTGTCGATTGGCGGGGCACAGTGAGGTAGTGACTCATCTACACACACACACACACACACACCACACAACACACACACACGCACACGCACACGCACACGGCACACGCACACGCACACGCTGGGTTAGCATACATCTGGATCGTTCATAAAACCACCACAATCCAAAAATTGGCAAAAGAAATAACCTTTCTATAGATATTTGATATATTTAGTTTAAAAAATTAGGCAAATACTTAGGGTATATAAGCCATATAAAGCAATTTACAATAATTACATTTATTTCGCAGAAAGAGAAAATAACCATATATCGCTGTCGGTACAGTAAAGACGTTCATAGACATAAGTGCCAAGAGAAGACCCTCATGCAATTGAGCCTTTCCGTTGCCACAATCAAATGAATAACGAACATTAAAAGACACACTTGGTCCGGTTGGACAGATGGCGGTTATAGAAATACCTAGTTCCAAAACTCTAGCTGGACCAGCCATATCGCTATCGCTCTTCAGCGCTTCACCCTTCATTCAACACGGACAACGTACCCTCCTCTCCAATCTCAAACCCAGCTGCTTCCGGAAGCGCATCTCGCTGAGGTTCTCGTTCATGTCCTCGAAGGGGTCCGGCAAACAGGTCCGTGGCCCGCTGTACGACCGCAGCTGAGGACAGACGGGAGGACACAGACGCAAGGGGGGTGTGGGTTAGCGGCTACAGAGAATAAACGGGTGGCAGAAGGAAAAGCTGTGAAAATGGTGAAGTCAGCACAAAAGCGTGGAATACACAATCTTTTATGAATGAACCTCTTTATTTTGGTCCGTTAATTCTGAAGCTTATATTTCAATATAAAGCTACTATTTAAGTGTGTATTTTGATAGAATGTCATAACAATGGGTTGGCTATTATTTATTTGAGAAAGTCTGTTGCAATGTTAACCACGCCCTTTTTCTGCTAGTATAAATTATTTTTGTCTTTTTACACGGGACCGGGCCTCCATGTTCTAACCAATCAGGGTATGGTCCTTCCTGATTGGCCGGATAATCAATTATTGACATTTTGGTTGTCTAGTTTCAAAATTTTTGCCCTCTTCAGGCTCTCTCGCTCTAAAATCACATTTAAGAGTTCAAATGTTCTGTTCTATCAGTCTTAAATTGAATCTATAATCCATACAGAGGTCTCAAAGACAAAACAGTATGACTAACCCACCCTCTGTTTGGTGCTGCTGCAGGTTTGGACCGCGTAGAATCTTTCCGGATCTTCCCTCCCTCTGCTGCCTTGGGAGATCTGGGATTCATGTTCTCCCCCTGGACTCCTCTTTGGCTGGATGTTCTGCACGCACCACGCAACACACACACACACTCAACTTTTATACACCACCGATCCAATAAAATCCCCATTTCACATCCATCTCATCTGTTCTTGGCTGCTGTAACACCCTGAATAAATAGTGTTCTCTCATATCTCACAACGTGATCTCACTTATAAGCTAAGATAGCAACAATTGTCACCTTCCACAGACAAGCTCCATCTTTCAACTCAAAATAAACTTTTTCACGGACCAATATTGCATGCTGCGTGCCTGCGTGAAGAGCCGGGTGTGTGTGTAGGTGTCGCGCGGTGTAGGTGGGTCGGTGCTGTTTTCTCACGGTGGAATTGGCAAATTAAATATATTTAATGCACCTTGCCCAATGCGGCTGCTACGTGTTTAACGGAGCTGGATGAGAGCTAATTTAAAAACCATGGTGACCTAAGGGTGTTTCACCTTAGAGAGTCAGTCAGTCAGTCAGTCAGTCAGTCAGGTCAGTCAGTCAGTCAGTTCAGTCAGTCAGTCTGTGCGTCTGTGCGTCTTTACTGCATGGA
>OLKM01000040.1:255211-301843 GCA_900291075.1 Melanogrammus aeglefinus
GGGACGAGATCTTTGGGCATACATACGTCATTCATGCGTCAAACACGTTTTGTTGCACACAACACACAAGAAAATGGATCATGTTATGAGTGTTGGTTTGTAAAAACTCGTGCATTTCATCAGAGTGCGAGTCTGAATCACCGTCATTTGACACTTTTCTCAGAGATAATGACAGTCAGGCTGGCCTACCGTACCACACTGAAGGACGGTGGTTAAGCCGAGGTGCCGTGCTCAAGCGTTTCTTTGAGCTACGAGAGGATAATTGGACCAGTTCATGAGAAAAATGGGAACTTTAATGTCTGCAGTGGGTGCAGGAATCTTGCCTTTATGGTGGGATATTACACAGCACCTGAATAATCTTAACTAAATGTTGGCAGCGGCCCAAATAAATTTGTCACTTCAGTATCTAATGACAGCATACGCTCATTCTCAGTTAAAACTGTCACTCTGGGAGACGCCGCTATCAGCGGTGTCACTGCCCCATGTACCATGTCTAACCGCTGTGCGTGCAACCGGAAGATATGCTGATATATAGATCAATACAAAGACAAGATAACAGGATTTGCTGCAGGACTTTGAGCGCGAAGTTTCAGGTCTTCAAGTGAACTAGAGAAGGATATTTGCCGTTTTACAGTTAAGCCTTCCTGGCATGCCAGCTGCATCGAACTCGAGATAATTGACTTGCAGTTTGATTTCAATAATGAAGGAGAGAAATATGATATTAATTGATGCCCTCGTAAAGGCTAAAAAGAATGGCCAAGTTTCAGGAGCCAGCAGCAGCAAATAGACTGCAGTGAGAAAAAAAAGAAGTTCATCAGCAAGTAGGCCTGGGCCTAATTCTTGTGATGCTCTTTCAGAAGTGTAAGCACTCTGATGAATACAGATCTTTGAAAATAAATTTACTCAGGTTTCATGTTAAAAGACAATGAACATTGTATATCATTCTAAGCTTCAGTAAGCCTATCAAACAGATTTGATCTGATGTAGCCTAATCTCATTGCGCTACATACACCGCTATGACTTTTAATGTTTGTTTATTTTATTTTATATGTGCACATTTACATTTCAAAGGTAGTATGATAGCTTTCTTCATTAGCTCCCACTTGAGTTTGTTTTAGTGTGTGGATGAGTTGGTGCAGGGTGTTCAGATGGTAAAAATGTATTCACTCAACTCTAAAAAAAAAACAGTTGTTAATGAATATGAAATGCATTTTATTTCAATTCCTGTAAATAAATGTGTTGTGCTAATATAGATCCTTAGAGGCTACAAATGTAGGCTGAATGATAAAGCATATTTACTGAAAAAACAAAGCTAAAGATTTGGAGTTGAGGTAGGTTATTTTTCTTATTATATTATATATTAATATAAATATATAAATATATTATTTTACTGGTCCGGCCCACTTGAGATCAAGAGGGCTGTATGTGGCCCGCACACCAAAATGAGATTTGAAACCCCTGTCTAGAACCTATACAAACACTAGCCAGCCGTCCAATGTATCCCACCTCATCCTTTAAAAAAAAACTATGTTTTAGACCGTTTTCTAGAAATAGATACAATGATGAATCCTATATACTTTTAAACAAAATGAGAAACAATAAAACCGAAGAACAACATTCATTTCCAAATGAACGCACAATTTTCACTGACAAAAAACAAACAAAAAACAACATTGTTTTCAGACTAAAGACGTACTCTCTGTACTAGGAGCTCTCTCTCACCTGGACGAAGACGGTGAAGAACACGACGGTGATGATGGCGGTGAGGAAGAGGGTCTTCATGGGGTGGTCGGGCAGCAGGAAGCCCAGGGAGTAGGCGATGGCCCCTCGCAGGCCACCGTACGCCACGATGAACTGGTCCTTCTTTGTCAACTTGACGATGCGGAACTTATTAATTACATACGTGAGGCCAATCACTCCTGAAACAGACGATATGGAAAGAGTGAGAAAAAAATGTCTCAATTAAATCATGATGAAAAAGAAGTCGAAGATTAACCCCCAAAAAAATTAGCTTGTTCAAAATTCAGATTCCTGAGCATGGGACTTTAATATTGGAACCCCTTAACTGTCTCCCCCTCTCTGATAAGGACTTTTATCTTGGAGACCCCTAACTGTCTCCCCCTCTCTGCTAAGGTCTTTTATCTTGTCTCCCCCAACTGTCTCCCCCTCTCTGCTAAGGTCTTTTATCTTGTCTCCCCCAACTGTCTCCCCCGCCCTGTGAAGGACCTTTATCTTGGCACCCCCTCACTGTCTCCCCCGCCTGCTAACAAGGACTTTTATTTTAGGAACCTCAAACGGTCCCCTCCTCTCGGTCAAGGACTTCTACTCAGCAAAACTTAATGGATCCAATCAAAATCATCACTCAAACAACAATAAACAGTCAAATAAAATGATGTATAGCCACAGACCTTAAACTAATTGGACACGACCTAGCCTCACAAACAAATTAGAAAAAAACCTCTCCCATTCCTTCCTCTCTATCTCACTCTACAATAAAGCATAAAAAAGCGGAAAAACAACAACAACCACCACCATCTCCAGCGTTGCTCACCCATGACGCGCGACACCAGACACAGGGCGACGGTGACCACCACGAAGGTCCAGTTCCAGGCGTGGGGGCCGGCCACCGTGGACACGCCCAGGAAGATGAAGATGAGGGTCTCGCTCACGCTGCTCCACATCTTCAGGAAGTACTTGATGGTGGTGTAGGACTTGTGGGAGACGTTGGCCTCCACGTAGGGACGCATCGTCACCCCGCACGCGATCAGCCTGGAGGCGAGATGGAAAACCGGTCAGGAGATGGAGACGATTGTTCGCTCCGTTGTTTATCTTCCTGCGAAATAAATGTTATCGCTTTCCTCAAGGTTTTCTTAAACTAACTTTCAGCAAAACCTTTCCAGTGTACTGTGTGTTGTGCTGCCTTCAGCCAATGGCAGGCAGTGTAAAGTCCAGTATACAAAGGCATTGAGGCTCCTTGCCTTCAAAATTAAAGCGTTTTATTTTAAAGGCAGATGTTTGTTAAGACGTGTGCAGGAAATGATGGGTGTGGTTGTACCATCTTCTTAGGGAACTTTTATTTTATAAGGACCTCGATTTGCCTCCCTCCCCCCCCCTCTGCTCACAGGGCCTCTTATTGTGGTAAACCTCGAACCATCCAATGGTACTCACGACATGATGCCGGAGAGGTGGAAGACCTCGGCCGAGAGGTAGGCCATGTAGCTGTAGAGGAAGACGAAGAGGGGCTCGATGACGCGCGTGTGCGAGGTGAAGCGGGACGTGAAGGCGCCCAGGACGCCGTAGATGGCGCCCACCAGCAGACCACCCAGGGACACCACGAAGAAGCACACCACCGCCAGCACGCCGTCCAGCAACGTCACCGTGCCGACGGCGGAGAACTCTTTGAACAGGTGGTAGAGGACCTGAAGGAGGAGGAAGGGGGTGGGGACGCACAAGGCTTAGATACACAAGGTCACTTTAATCACTTGTTTCATGACCGTGCGCTCTGCAGAGCAAATCAGATGCAGGTTTGATTTAAATCCAACCAATCGCTATCGTCAATACGCTCGGTTTAATTATTGGCTTGTCAGTTAAACAACTAGGGCTGATTGCTCAATTCCAACTGTTTTGCCAATCAGTGGCTGGTGTCCTAAACTGGCCAATGGGTGTTAAGCGACGGGAGTATAATTGTTATGGCCCGTTGTGTTCAGATATTCAGAGCTCATGCTTGAAATCACACATACCAACTTACCAATAGCTCTCGCTAAAAAAAAATACACTAAACCACTAGAAAGTAATTGCATCACTACAACTTTTGGTGCCTTGGCAACTTTCGATTTCTTCCATCTATTGCAACCACTGTGTGTTCTAAAGCCGGATTTGACTCCAGGGTCCTCATACACGGTCGGTGACCATGTGATGCTGCCGTTTTCACCCTGGAAACACAGCCTAGCAGAAAAACCTCAACGAAGCCTGGGCTAAGAATAGAATAGACATTCTGGGAAAGCCTCCACACACAAAGCAAAACCAATTCACCATTAGAAAGAGACCTTATAACCTTTTGTACCAAGGCCGAAGATTCATTTTTTATTTTTTTCCTGTGTAGTCGACCTCTCTCTGTTCTGTGAAGTTCGTTATCCAACGAAGCGTGGAAATTAACAGTGATGATATATCCTGAAAGCGCTTTATGTCTGGAAACTAATTGGAATTAAACCGCAAATTAATTAAAGGTGGATAAAGACGAATGGCATATTCTGAAGAACCGGTTTAATTAATTCTGCTGTGTGTCTACCGGCAACATTTAAAGAACGCAGTCAAATGAACTGAGCCTTTAAAGACTTAAAAGCCCAAATTACAATTTTGTAATTTAGCAGACGCCTTCAGCCAATTAATTAAGGAGACTGCAGTGGTTAGTCATCTTGCTCAAGTATGCACACTTCAGAGACCAAACACAGAATCCTCAGTCTGGGAAAAACTGTATCCAGACCACTGCACAACCCTGTCCCATACTATGCTGGACTCGTTTTAACAAAGCCATCCCGAGCCTATTGGAATCATGTGGTAAAACTATGTGTGTAGTCCAACAACGTTTAGAGAGACTATGTCCCTGGAGACCAATGAAAGGTCAGGGACGGTCATGTGACTTCCTGGCTATGTATGTGGGAGGACTCATTATCATCAGCCTAAACATGCATTGCCTCATGGTGCTGAACTCAAACACGGTCACAAAGCACAATAGTTCTCTACAGCGCTGAAACAAAGTAGGCGATTACATAAACACAGATAAGAGACAAGTTTCTCTGCAATCTTGATGATAATATTTACTGAGATGGTGGATTTACTTAAGATCCCGGCCAATATGCTTGCTTATTCAAACAAAACTTGACGCGCACGAGAAGAAATTGGTGCAGTGTATGACTGGGAAACGCCTGACAGCTGTTGTGCTCGAAGGGAACTGACACGCTGTGTGTGAATGAGGGTGAGAGTGAGGGTGAGAGTGAGAATGTGTGCACTTGTGCCTCCGTTCTGAATGACCGCGATTGAACCCCCCTAGATAGATAGTCTGCTTCATTCATAACCGACACACAAAAGTCTCATGGAAAGAGAAATGAAGAGATGAAGACAGGGTCTTGACCGCAATCATAACAGAGCAGATGAACACAAATCGACCATGTTTTAAAAACAAGAATGATCTGTATTTTCAATGAAAATAACTACTTTGTAACCAAGCAACCATTTCATAACCAAAGTCAAGGAAAAAGGAGGTATGTGTGTAAATTAAGATAAAAGACTGCACTGAGGTCGAAGAAGATATAACCACACCAAACATTATATGCAAGTGGGGGAACGACAAAGAGGCAGCGGTTTGGACCAAGGGTGAAAGAGTATGAGAGAGAGTCTGCACACTGCAATGTGGCCTTCAAGGTGGTAACCAACCTGTGTCCCGACTGTCTAAACCCATCTCACGTTCCAGATCAGTTAGAGGGGGAGGGATTCTACACCAAGCGTAGAATCAAACCATCCTTTTCACCGATGGTGAAAAAGTAGAGTTTGCACGACGGATGTGGTTCTCAAGGTGTGACCTTGAGAACCACATCCTATGTACAAACTCTAACTTTCCCCAACGCCACAAATCACCACCCCCTCCTCCTCCTCCTCCTCCTCCTCCTCCTCCTCCTCCTCCCCTCCTCCCCCCCCCCCTCCTCCTCCTCCTCCTCCTCCTCACCACGGTGACGGCGTCGTTGAGCAGCGACTCCCCAAACACCAGGATGTGCAGCAGCTCGTTGATGTGGATCTCCTCGAACACGGCCAGCACCGCCACGGGGTCCACGGCCGACACGATGGAGCCGAACAGCAGGCAGGACAGCAGGTCCACGCTGGCCAGCTGCCCGCCCTCCAGCTGACACACGCCGTACATCACGCCGCCCATGAAGAAGGCGTTCCACAGAGTGCCCACCACGGCGAACACCAGGATGGTGCCCACGTTCTCCGTGAAGGGCCGGACGGGCAGGAAGTAGCCGGCGTCCAGGATGATGGGGGGTAGGAGGTAGAGGAAGAAGAGGGTGTCGTCCAGGGCCGGCGCCTTCTCGCCGATGGCCTTGATGAAGCCCCCCACAAGAAGGCCCACCACGATCAGCAGGCAGCTCTCGGGCACCACCTGGGAGACCCGCGGGATCAGGTGGAACCCTGGGGGGGGCAGAGAGGGGCGGTACTTTAGGGAGGGGCGTGTGAGAGATTGGACAACGTCGTTCTTTTAGTGAGCAAGTGAGAGATTTTGGTGAGTGGTTAACGTAGTTCTTTAGAGATAGAGAGAGAGCTGTGATTCCGATTTCTAAGTGTAGTTCTTAAGAGAGGAAGTGGTGAGTGGTTTGTGTAGTTGTCTAAAGCGGGGTATTGGTTCGAGTACTCTAGAGAGAGAGAGAGAGAGTGAGATATGTGCCTTGTGTTTCGAGGCCTCCATCAAAGTGAGGCGGATCCACTTTGATACTGTAGGAGCAACTTAGGAGACCAAGATAAATCAACTTTGTAACTGGAGCACTTTAACACAGAGAGAGAGAGAAGAGAGAGAGAGATGGAGTTCCGCATTGTTACTCTAAAACTTTAGGAAGAGAGAGATCTACTGTGATAATGTACCCGCACCTTAGAGACCGATACATTGGCTTTGTTGTCGCACTTTATCACAGACAGACAGACATACAGAGAGAGAGACACATAGGTAGAGAGACAGAGATAAAGCTGGAGAAAGAAAGAAAGAAATTATTGAGAAGGGAAAAAAGAAGAGAAGCGATCGATTCAACAGAATCATACTGCGTACCAAATGATCAAACAGGCTGCAAAGCATTTATCTAGGGATGAGTGAGCCATCAGAGAGCAACCCAGCTCCCACGCCTCTCTTCACAACGTGTTTGGTATAGGTGAACTCTGCCTGTAGCCCCTCTAATGGTGCCGTTATTGCCTCTAGATTGATGTCTTACAAGAGGACAACAACACGGTGCAATATTGTGGAGAATCAATACGTCATCAATGGGAGAGCAGGTGTTTTAGAGCAGTTATGATTCCATTAGTCCCCATTGCGGAAAAGGATTGAACCATGACATGCAACAGAGAGAGAGTGAATCACAGACAGAGAAAGAGACAATTATTTAGACCCTGTATATGAATTCCATTAAGTATTCATGTCAACATGCTTCTGTTTTTATGTTCAACCAAGCTTTACTTCTAAACAATTCAGGAGGCTTCATTTCCATACTGAAATGAAAATCGGTGTCTTCTTTGTGGGTACAGATCTCAACGTGTATACATCTTACACAATAAGAGTCAGGACAGACAGACAAACCAGAACAACCACACACCGCTCATGAAATGTTTCAAGTATCTCTGTGATATTAAAAAGCCTCCGAGCTATGCTGTCCATCCTCTGCGAACCCATATACAGAGCCTGACACATTATCAATAAAACAGCCACCGGGTTTGTGGAGTTAATGTATGCAGTAGTGGTGTGTTTAGTCAGTACAGCCACACGCCAAACCCTCGCGCTTTGTCCACCGACAGGGCGCTCTTTGTTATCAAACGGGGACCAGCGAGCACGAAGTCCCAGCGGCCCAGACAGCCAACAGCTGGGCCATATGATAACAAGAGCGCGACCCTGCTCAGCCAATCAGAGGCCTTCTAAGGGGGCTCCGACGTTTTCCCGCAAAGAGTGTCTCTTTCTTGGCCTGTTAACTGTCAATTTTTAATCGATTTTATTGTCACTATTGTTCTGCAATGAAGTTTGATGTTGACTTTATTACTTTTACAATTGTTTTAATACAAGATACTTAATTTAACTGCCAGAAAACAAATGTATAACTGCAAGAACTTTATAGACAATACAAACCTAACACTAGCAAGAACAAAATATATCATAGGCCTCAATTATGTGATTACAGTGATTTTCACGGTAACAGTTGTACAAATAATTTACACACACACACACACACACACACACACACACACACACACACACACACACACACACACACACACACACACACACACACACACACACACACACACAGCTCGAGTTACAAAGTTATCCTTCGCAAATGCATCCATCTATTTCTGGCAGACAAATGCATTGAGGGGTGAAGGGTGGGTGGAAAATTTGTCCCGGGTGGGGCTGTTCGGGGTGTTAACGAACCGTTACCAGAATTGATTAAGTACAAAGATTGCGAGTGTGTCTGCTCGTGAAACGCCATTACTTTGTACTTCTATACCGTTAGTGTTGAGTTCAGCAATTCGATATGACGTTGACATATATACGACTTCATCAATAAACAAATACTCAAGTGCCAGGGGGGAGGCAGGCTCCGACTCACCAAGTTTCATCAGCAGGGCGAGGAGGATCCATAGGGAGATCTCAAAGGGGGTTCTCACGTGATGGTAGTTGAACAAGAGGACGGGGAAGGCTTTTTTGTGGGTGACATTCGTCGGATCGTGGGTGCCGTCCAGAGGCGCGTCGTGACTCGCCGATGCGGCGGCAACAAACACGATCAGCAGAACGCAAACACTGAGCCGTGGAGGGAAGGACCCCAGCGGGTGACATGACAGCGCCATCACCGAGGAGGTGTTGACAGGTGATCCCTCGGTCTCCCCGCGCTCAACTCTCCAAAAAAAACTATCGTCCTCGTCCTCCTTGAGGATCAAGTGGAGAGATCTGACGAAGATCGACGATAGGAGGGTGAGTGATGACGGCGGTGCAGCCTGCAGCAAGACCCACTTTTACGCAAAGGCTCAAATGGCATTTTACATTGAAGAATCATATCCAAAAGTTAGTGCTATAATGCTCCTCAGAAGTTGAATTGTTGTAGGGGTTATCTTCTCTGTTTACGGGGAATCCGTTACATCACTGGCCTGCGTAAAATACCCATCAGCTGTTGACCACGGCAGCAGGCTCTCTCCGGCACACTGGAAACTTACAGCGTGCATAGCATCACTGAGCCGCAGCACCACGTAGAGCTCTGTGTCTTACTCTGCATGGGGTTCTGGTTCCGAACCCATCAGGGATAAGTGACCTCTGCTGGATCGGAGGAGGAGCGACGAACGAACCAACTCCCGCCCAAAATGCCGCCCCCCCCCCCCCCCCACAACTACTGAAAGTTATATACGCAGGCACAGACACGTGGGAAGGAAGACGCATGCGCGCGCGCACGCACACACACACACACACACACACACACACACACACACACACACACACACACACACACACACACACACACACACACACACACACACACAACACAACACACACACACACAACACACACACACACACACACCACACACACACACACACACACACACACACACACACACACACACACACACACACACACACACACACAAAATATCGACTCTTTCTGCCTGAATGTCTCTCACATACCCACCCACTTCTCAATTGTATTTATTTAAAGGCCCGCCACTATGCAGGATCGGCCATTTCTTCGCTGTTTTCTTGGTTTACGCACGCACTTTTCTCTACACAGCGCCCCCTACAGCTTCGTAGTAGATATTTTACAACACTTTCGTAACAACTCGTTGGCGACCCTTCCTCATTCACTTCTACGCTAGCCATGTGAATTTTTTTTCAAAGAAGCCGGCGAATGCGTGGAGCCATGTCCGAAGTAGATGTTCATAAAAAGTAGACAAGGTTATACATTTTTAAAATGGTGTATTTGTATTGCAATAAACATAAATCCATCCTTTTTTATAGTTGATGGGGAGAATTTATATCCTAGATAATAATTGTTTTATCATTTGTTGAACAGAACAATCAGTGTAAGAGTGTTGGCCAACATAATACATAACGATAGCACCGACAGTCGCCTCTTGGGTCCCTTATCAGTCGATTGATCCATGATGAATGCAACAATTGCCTCGCAATTGGCTGTTTTATCTAGCCGGTGTGTCTGTGCCGTAAAGCATTTTCAAAACTACAATCTGACTACATTTTCGAGGCGCGGTTGGATACTTTCGCTGCGTCACATCCGGATTGTGTCGGCCCGAACAGAGCAAGTTGTATATTCGCTTTTTCCTTGGAGAAGCGACGGGGGGCAATGAAATGAAACACCCGCCAAACGACCCAGAAATGGTTGCAGAACGATCAGAACGACTAGTCTCAACCAGCATAATTAAGGTTATTTTTGCTAAAATTGTTGCATACTGGGCCTTTAATCTTTGGCGGTCTATCAAATTTAATAATGAATGCGGATGATCAAGTGAGCTAATAATACCAACATGTTGTGGCAAGGGAATGACAGTTGATCAAACAATTTCCCCCTCTAACAACTTCAGGCGGTTCCCAGACACCTAGATGACTCTTCTTCCCACGTCTGTCTGGGCTTGTCTGACTATCCACCCAACTCTCCATCAATCCGGTTATGGGCCTGTCCATGAAGGACCGACAGATAAACCGATGGGTGGATATATATATATTTATATGTAAGATGGCTATCCATGAATCGTATTCACCTGCTTCTGTCCTGCACGATTGAGGGGGGCACAAACACACACACACACACACACACACACACACACACACACACACACACACACACACACACACACACACACACACACACACACACACACACACACACACACACACACACACTGCAGGCATGCAGATTTTTTTGTCAAGAGACAGTTCACATCTTATATACATTACCATCTGAAATATGACACTTTAAAACACCTTTTCCCATAGACATAACTTAAAAAACAATATTTATTAATTGTTACTAAAATATCTAATTGGCACAAGTTAAAGGGGTAGTCCGGAATTTTGGACATGTTGGCCTTGATGTTCTTTATCATTGGAGACAGTTTAACACATTTCATTCAGTCCTTCTAGTTTCAGAGTTTGCTCATGCTAGGCTAGTGCACTGCTACGTGCAACACTAGCCTGCTAACCCACTCAACAGTACACCCGACCCGAGGCAAATCAACTATAACGCCAGACGGTCGATGTAAATGTCTGTGTTCATCGAATAATGTTAGAAATAAAACCAACCTTGCATTGCATTGCATTTTGAGGGACTTGCTGTGTCTCAGCAGCAGTGTTATATTCCATAGGTTAAATTCCGCTGCTGCTGAGAAAGTAGTCCCTAAAATTGCGATGATTCATGCGATGTGAGGTTATGTTTATTTCTAACATTATTCTATCAACACAGACGTTTACATCTATCGTCTGGCTGATTGATTTACCCCGGGTGTACTGTGGAGTGGGTAAGACTGTTTTATTAGCAGGCTAGTATTGCCTGTTGCCGTGCGCTAGCTTAGCACGAGCAAACTTTGCAACTAGAAGGAGTCGAAGGACTGAATGAAATGTGTTGAAAACTGTCTCCACTGATAAAGAACATCAAGGCTGACTTGGGAATCAGGCCCTATGTCCAAAATTCCAAACTACCCCTTTAATCGTTTTCTTTCACTGACCACAGGGTGTTTCTGGTTAGGGTTAGGGTTGTGTGTTAGGGGTTAGGGTTAGGGTTGTGTGTTAGGGGTTAAGGTTGGGTTAGGGTTGTGTGTTAGGGCTGGGTTAGGGTTATGCAAACAACTAATATTTAATTAATGTTGAAAAAACTATTAACTATAAACTAACTAGTTTTGCTATTTATTATGGCACCTTATTATAGAGTGTTACCAAAAGTAATTTTCTTATTGTTTGTTTATTTCCTTTTTCTTCGTAATAAGCTCAATCGGGCCGCAACCAAACGGGCAAAAGCATTCCCCTAGGGGGCTTTTGATGTTAGCCGTATCCGCGGGGGTCTTTTAGTGTCCAACCTCATTGGTTCAGTGTCTAATCCTCAGGGTGAAGTTCATCTCCCCTCGCCCCCCCCGTCCCATTCACATGGATTCCTCTGTACAGTGTGTGCAGTCAGCCGGCAGCGGGACAATGTGTGTGTCCTCACGGCCGCTTCCACATGGACGACGCTCTGAATCCCACCTTTCATGTTTATCAGCCAATCCATCCGTTCACCTATTTATTCATGTTCAATGGGTGTGAGGTCAGTTATGGGAAACAGCACATTTCGTTTTTTAAATGTTTTTGTTTAATTTCAAGCCATTCATGGAAATGAATTACAAATAAGTAATAGAAGTGTTTGCGTCATAACTAATTTCATTAACCGGATGATATTTCATATCGAAGGGATTGAAGAAGTTTAAGTTTTGCATACAACAGAGTCAGACTAGCAGACTAGATTATGTCCAGAGATTATAATCAGTTTAAGGGACATCTTTGAGGTTAGCTGACATAAACAGAAATAGATGGAAACATAATTAATCACAAAGATATACAGGGAAATATTTAGTTAGCGGGACAGAAGATATTCACCTTCAAGATCTTTCTGTGTGGTCCATCAGATGTATTAATGTGACACTTCTTGACAAAATGTGGTGACGAAATATTCTTTCTATCCTTATTACTGAACTATTCCCTAAGAAATCCGCTTCATATAGTATGAATTTCCACACTTTCTTAATCTTTGTTCACGTCACAGTACAAGGGACAAACCTTTACTTCTCCAACCAGGTCTTTACAAAACAACATTCATCTTCCACACAAACCTTTCAAACCTTCTTCAAGACTCACAAAACAACAAACTTCATCCAAAAACAACATGGCACTTTGCAGCTAAGTGACAGGGGCCCTAAAATTAGTTTAGTGGAAGCAGCCTAATCCATCGTGACTTCAACACTCAGGTGCGTGTCTACATTAAGGTGCGGCGTCAGTTCGCTGTCTGTTCCAGTTGGACTCTCTCGGCCAGCCGCTTGGTACTGTACAGAGACACCCCCATGCCCAGGGCGGCCATCGTCATGGCGATGGGGTTGACAAAGCTGGTTTGATGCTGCACCTGGACCTCCCCGGAGACCTGCCTCTGGAAGAGGAGACGAAGTGATGGAGAGATGGAGAGATGGAGAAATGGAAGACAGCGGAGGAGGAGAGATAGGATGAGTCAGAATATGGATCACTTGAATCAGAATCTGAAATATGGCCCAAAGGACAAGTCATAAGGGAATTTGTTCCGGTCAAAGTGCACACATAACCCAAGACATGTCAACAGCCCGAAATAAGGATTCACTAATTAATTAGTGTTAATTGGACTTAAATGGAGAAAGCGATATCAACATTGTTTTTGTTTGATGCATTCTCAGAATAGGCAACATATGCAAACTAATAAGGAGGTAATGCTGTTTGCATCCTATATAACAAGGAGCAGCACCCTGAAGCCTTCTTGATGTTACATAACGTCATCTCTCTATGTAGCCCACGATGCAGTTGCTGTCTATAAAAAATTAATTCCCATCAGTTTCCCGAGCCTGACTCCGTTATGAAGCAAAAGAATTGCGTAATTTCCTGACCCACTTAATCCAACAACAACAACCATGTCAAAATTAGACAACTATTACTTTATGAATTTCTCTTTATTAAACGGATGGCTGTTATTAAAACTATCCAAAACCCAAACATTACACAGTTAAATATGATTTAATTTTCCTTAGCAGACATTGCAGGTGCTTTTATTAAAGGATATTTGAAGTGAATTGTTTGATACGTTTCGTTTAGGATCAGACAGGGTCAAGGACATCTTGCTTGCTCTACGATGCCTCCGGGTAAACTTTGGGGATCGAACCAGTGACCTCACGTTAGGGAGTCACCCTGGCCACTGTACCATTCCTCCCATTCAATGTTTATTTACATATTTCTCCTCAATTTGCAAACTTTTTCAGTTCAGTTTGAGATGAACTGAAGGCAGATGGACGGTACCTGGAGCAGGCGGAAGTACCCCGGGGTCAGCCTGCTCAGCCTGATGATCATGCCTGCCGGGGATGGGTCTCTCTGGAGTCAGCAAGCCACGTCCTCTCCCTGCTGGAGAAGGAGGTGAAAGGAGCTTCACACACATGGGACTTCAGCTTATGGTCTCACAATGCTTCACACAATGGAGGAACAAGACTTAGACGAAAATGATAGTGAGGGAGATGTTCCGATAAAAAAAACAACACACTTTTTGATTTGGAATTACCCCATGGCTATTTACACATAAGCTAGTGACAAATCCCGATACTTCACTCATTTCATCTGAAAACATAGTTGGTAAGTACAAAGTTTCTGGGAAAAGAGTTTCTTACCATTGCACAAATGTGGATAAAAAATAAATTTGATGATGTTAAGTGCAAAGTTTCTGGGAAAAAAGGTTTCTTATCAGTGCACAAATATAAATAAAAAACACATTTGATATATAATTCACAAACATCGTGCAACTTTGAGATTTATTTCCCACTTTTTTCCTTGATTTTCTCGGTTTGACAAATTATTTCCCATGCAAATCCATCTGAACAAGTAGAGCTCCATCTCCCCGACCACAAACCAGAACTCTGCCAGAAGTGGAGAAGTGATAGACCAATCGAATCCAAATCCATCCTCACCTTCATCAATCTGTGCAGGGCGACTCTACGGACAGGCGTAGCCCCAACAAACAGTGGCTTCCAGCCGGCTTCATAGACTGTGGAGACCCCCTTTGTATGGATGTGTGTGTGTGTGTGTGTCCCTCTCTTTGTCTCTCTGCCCCTGTTCCAACGTGTGCCCCCGACCCTATCCGCCCGTCTGAATGGGCTGGCTGGCTCACCACCCTGATCCCAGACAGACCTCTCGTCTGTGCCTTCACAGGGGCGTGCATGGACACACACACACACACACACACACACACACACACACTCACACACACACACACACACACACACTCACACTCGCAACAGTGGCTCGGAAGCTCTGGCCTTGTCAAAAGGGATTTGGTCCCACGGATTGGTTAACGAATGGGAGGGGAGAGAGAGGGGGGAGGAGAGAGAGAGAGAGAGAGAGAGAGAGAGAGAGAGAGAGAGAGAGAGAGAGAGAGAGAGAGAGAGAGAGAGAGAGAGAGAGAGACAGAGAGAGACAGAGAGAGAGAGAGAGAGAGAGAGAGAGAGAGAGAGAGAGACAGAGAGACAGAGAGCGAGCGAGGGGGGGAGGAGAGAGAGAGAGAGAGAGGAGGGGGGGGGAGGAGAGAGAGAGAGTTGCGTGTCTCAGTGCTGCATGTTGTGTGTGCTTGAACGAACATGTGTGTTAATGTGTTGCTGCAGAGCCTTATGTAACCTCAAAACAGGGAATGGAGGAATACTTTTTGATTCGTCCAACCAACAACTCACTCATCCTCCTTACAAAACACACCTTTTGTCCTTGAGAAGATCACAACAACAGAGAATCAGCCAGTTTCTTTTTCTATTAAGTTGGTTAACGGTTTATGTTCCTTATTCTGTGACACCTGGGTCAAGGGTGTTCCTTGTTCAGATATATTTTCTCTCTTAATACATTTTCCTTGAAATATTTAGCAGTGTTTATATTTCTGTGTATAAATTGTAATATTTGCTAAGAAACATGTCACACAGGCAGTACAAAATGGGAATAACTGCATTGTTTGAACATTGTATAGATAGAATCATGAGATAATTAAAATAGATTAATTAACTGTACCCCATCTTATATTTAAGTAGGATGACAGCTGCTTTCTCCCATCTATTATTCACACTATTTGGAGCCAGACTGGGGTTTGTTGTAGTGAGAAAGCCTCAGACAGACGCAGTCCTGATGTACCATGCAGTCCCTTCATCCACATGGACGGGGGGAGGGGTAGGCCAGACAAGGGAAAGGGGGGGTGGGGATACACCGCATCTTGCTGAATGTGCAAATTGAGTGACCTCATCCCTCTCTCTGCGTGACCCCCTCAATGGATCTCGTCCCCCAGAGTAGAGATTTATACGTCCACCTTTCAAGGATAAAATCATGTTGTTGTGTTTTTCTTGGTAATGTTTGGGATAAAAAAATAAAAGCCACTTAGACACACTGCATTAGTCCGTCATCGAGGCTGAGATGTTTATTTGAAGCTGATTCGTACACTCTCGTCACACAAGTGGGCAATAAAAGACTTTCAAGCGTAATCCCCTTCCACCCTCTTGAGGCAATCAGGTCGTATGTTCCTACTGATGAAAAAGATAATCTGCCCTTTTTCTAGAGTTTGCCATTCTCTCACTATAACGCATCACACACAGGAAGCCTTGAAACATCGAACCATACAAATAACGTCTGACACAGGGTCATTCCGCTAACACAATAAGACGATTAAAATGCCTCATTAACGTCCTCTACTGCTTTATTAAGTCAACAGTGAATCCTCACACTCTCACGCTCTGGACAGTCGGCTTTTGAAAAGTGACTCAAGGGGAAGACTCGAGGGTGGGGAGCAGGATGTTTATTGGACCGACACGGTGCTGAAGTACTCTGGTTCTCGGCCACCAGGGGGGCCCCCCGCCTGCTGAGCGACCCTACGGAGGGGCACTCTCTCCAGTGTCAGCTCGCCAGCGCTATCCAGGTTCAACACGCGGCCCACGAAGTTCTGGAACACAACATCAGCGCCTACACTGTTTATACCCCAACGTATACAGTACATAGTATTATCCATTTGTCTGTCTTTTATATCACATTGGCAAAGTCTCTACCGACGTCAAGTTTTTTTTTTTGCTTTGATTCCGTCTTTGGTGAACAGATTTGACGAATAACTATCGGATTTTTTTTTTGAAAAAGGATCCAGTATGTTATGGAAGCCATATCAGCCATCTAAGGCCAATTCGAAAGACAATGGATCATCATCACGATGTGATACCCAGACCACAGACCTCTGACGGGTGGCGGACGCCGCTGTCCGGTTTGGACTTGGACCGGGACAGGTCCATTGTTTTCTCCCTCTGAGTTCTGACCTCCTGGGGAAAGAGGCTCAGCATTGATTAGAGGCATTGTTTGTGGCTGTGTTTATGTGTGTGGTGTGTGTGTGAGGTGTTTGTTTAGGTGTGAATGTGTGTGTGTGTTTGTGTGTGTTTGTGTGTGTGTGCGTCTGTGTGTGAGTTCATGTGTGTACGTGTGTGTATATGTTTGTGCAAGTGTGTGTTTGTGTGTGCATTTATGTGTGTGTCTAAGCTGGTGTGTGTGTGTTTTTGCATGTGTTTATGTGTGTGTTTATGTGTTTGTGTGTCTGTTTGTGTTGATGTACGTGTGTGTGAGTGTGTGAGTGTGTGTGTGTTTGTGTGTATGTGTGTGTGTAGTGTAGTGTACACTCTTAGCGCTGAAGGGTTGTTGCGGTGTTAGTTTGAGGTAACAACCTGTAGGACCTTGTAGTCTGAGGTCCTGGAGACGTACTGGTCCCAGGCCTTGGTGTTGAGCTCCTGCTGCTTCTGACGGAACTTGATCTGTGAGAGACAAAGAACGGGACGATGGGCGAAAACTCAACCAAATAGTTTAAACTGTCTTGACATTTCGGTTTAGACCTTGGCCAAAAAACCTCGCCCAAAATCATTTGGGTTTAGATCGACACAGGGCCTTCGCTGATGATTAAAGAGTCATTGAACCCTAAAATCAAAGGGGGGACGGTATTACCTAAAGGCTGAACTGGATATAGAACCAGCTGTGAATGGCTGTCCCTGTCTATATGGTTTAAAGCCTGGCCTAGTCTTAAAATATCTTTTCAAGTTCAAGTTCAACAAATCCAAATATAGTAAAAAATAGTCATCTAAATCTACTATTTTACATTGTATCAATTAACATTAACTGACAGTTATTGACATAGTATTGTGAATCCTGTCATCCCCTAATTACGAACCAAACGTTCGTCCGACCACCCCTTCCCTTGGGTTTTCCTAACCTCGGTGTAGACCATCTTCTCCTGGGTGAGGTCGTCCTTCTCCCGGCGCTCCAGGATAGCGGTCTGCTCCTCGGCCACCCGGCTCGCCGTGTCCTCTGCGATCCTCCGCATGGCCTCCAGGGCGGCGGCGTCCGGCCGCACGGGGCGCACGCCGTCCAGCGCCAGCTCCTGGATCACCTCGCCCCACACCTCGCCTACCTGCACCGATCATTTTGGGTTTTTTTAGTACGGGAGCCCAGCACAGGAAGCGATGGCTTTTTAAAAAAAACATGAAGATCTAAGGAAAGGTCCTACAGGTTGTTCTTCTCATACCAACATCACAACCACCCTTCACCTCGAATAGTGTCCACTATAAACACACACACACACACACACACACACGATATACACACAGCGTTGGTGTCGACTCCAAGCCTGAAAGCACTTTTTTCGGGGTTCAGTTGACCCAGAACCGTTCCTCAGTTTACCTGTAGTCATCCTTGAGTCCCCCCTTACCCCTACCTGCTCTCTCGTTAATGACATGGATCTGACACCCCTGGAGGGACCATAAACTAGGACCCACAGAGCCAAGGGAGTAATATGTACAGACACCCTCCTACCTTGAAGTCCAGGTATCTCTTAACGATGCTGAGGGTCACGTGGTCTGCGGTGGACAGTCCATGAAGGTCCTGGAAGCCTGGCGGAACACAGGAAGGGTCCAATCACACGCCTGGGCCCTTAACCGGTTCATCATTTGAAACACTAGTACTTTACCACCGGGTTCTGCGGTTCTGTTACCCAGCTTGCAGAAGATGGAGAACACCTTGGCCCGGAGGTTCTCGGAGAGGTCCAGCACGGCGGGGCTGGGCTGGCCCGCGCTGAAGGAGGTGTCGGACACGGCCTGGTAGCAGCTGAGTAGGGGCCTGGTGGGGTCTGCGGCCCCCGCAGGACGGAGGGAAACGGGGAGGAGGGGGAGGGGGACCTCAGTGACAAGAGTGGAAGGGCTTCACGTTTCGGTGCTAAAAGTGTAGGATTGTGTGTGTGGGGGGGGGGGGGGTTTGAATCCCAGCCAAAAGGTACTGGGTTCAATCAACACAGCCCTGTACGTATCCTGGAGCAAAGACTCCCTGGTTGTATCTGAAGTGGCTGCAAAAAGTACAAATACCTCCAAAGTATTTATAATCGTTTTGTAAAGATGTAAACAAAGTGTCCCTTTTCAAGGGGAATTCCTCTAAATCCACAGTGGGAGAAAGTGTGGTCAGCTAAACTTCTGTCTTTACTCTTTTGAACGCAATCTGTTGTTTTCCTTTGCCCTTTTAAGGGCTTAACATCCTCAATACTCTGGCCTCTGGCCACCATTGTACACTGTATTGTATTGTGTTGTATTGTATTGTATTATAGTACTTAACTGTGTATCAACTGCAGTAGCTGCTATCATTGCTGTAACACGGGGAATTGGTTAACCTAGTGACTGTTGTACTTGCACTTGGTTCTATGAACATCCTAACTATACCAATAGCGATATATTGTTGCACTTCTTATGACAAATGTACTTATTGTAAGTCGCTTTGGATAAAAGCGTCTGCTAAATGCCCTAAATGTAAATGTAATACTCAATATTCATATCACAGGAATGTCAGCCAGAAAGGCTTCAGACCTTGAGGTTTGAACCCAGACCCTCCCAGCCAGGGCTGGAGTGTAGTTGAGGGGGGGGGGGGGGCCTGACCTGATATGCGTCCATGCGGGTCCCGGCCCACCCCCAGCTCGGCCTCCTCCTCCCTCCAGAGGAGGAGCAGCAGGGCGGGGGCGGTCCGGCCCCCGGAGCCGGTCCAGGTCACGACGTGGGACAGGGTCTTGGGGTTGTCACACAGGTCCAGCAGCGTGGCCAGGACCACGCCCTGCATGCAGCGCGGGCTCCACTGGGGGACAGACAGACCGCACCACGGGGGTGAGACCTCATGGGTCCAATCAGAAGGACGTCCCAGGAGGGTTAGAATTGCAGTGAAACATTTGATGTTTATGACATTTGAATCATGTTTAAAACATTGTCCTTTTTTTTAACTTTCAACAAAAAAACTAAATATGATTTCCAAGTTTGCAAAAAGAATTGAGGGCAAAAAAAATATTGGTTTGGGAGACTTGGTTTGGTTTTCTTTGACTTACACTGAGCAGATCTAGCAGGAGGAAAACCCCCTCTCTGGCCAGGAAGTAGTCCTCCGTGGTGTAGCATCCCACGATGCAGGACCTGTCGTCAGGGACAAGCGTAGCAACTGTCACTTGTAGCGCCTAAACCCTAAAAGTGCCGACCAGATTATTCACAAAATAACCCACAATAAACTCCCAGAACCGACAAGAACTGACAAGAAGGAAAATCACTCTTCAGTATCACACATTGACCGCTCCCTGCTCAAACATCTCCAGGTTGTTCAACGAACCCATCGAGACGGCTGCGATCCACAGAGGGGGGGGGGAACCACCAGAAGGTGGAGGAGAAGGTGTGCGGACTCACCAGACACACTCCACCGTGGTGAGGATGAGCCGGTTGTGTCCCAGGCCGCTGTGGAACTTCTCCGGGCTCATCTTCAGGAAGTGCACGGCCATCTCCACTCCCTCCGCTCCAAACAGCTCCTACGGCGACACCACGTGCCATCTCTATAGAGCCTCCCAGGAGGATAGATGGGAGTCTGCTCCTCAAGGCGCTCAACGTGTCAACAACAGAGGTATCTGTTTTAGTGACAAATGCTCCACTTCAGCTCTGAGGGTGGAGCCGTCGGGTTACACTGATGGACTGACCCGGGGGTTGAGCGGTTTCATTAAAGGGGAACATTACCAGGGTTTGAGTGATGAGGTGGTTCATTTGGACGCAGAAGCAGAGTGAAATCAAATTACAAACCCATCAACAGCTGCTGTGCAGCACAGCTTTGTTAAAGGGATCAATTAACCATCGTTTTAGTGGTGGGCCTTCTAACTTTAAATGAAAAATGAACAGCTGTTGAGATGTGCTTTAAAAGGATGAGCAAACCGACATTTCAGTAGCAGAGCTGTATTTTGTCCACAGAGACATTCACAAATGTTTCAACTCTGGTTGTTTGTTTTGGGTCGTGCGTCAAAGGACCTAATTTCGCTAGCAGCAGGTGTGACGTCGGTCTGCCATTACAAGCCACCTCACAGTGCTATCCATCAAAACCCCCCCCCCTATAGTGTGACATCATCACACGTGAGCCCTGCACCCAGATGTACAATGGATCAGTCGACCGGTTGGCCTGGTCCACCGCGCAGACTGATTGGCTGAGCAACCTATCAATCATACATTCATCTGGGCGGTCACTCCCACGTGTGATGTCACTGGAGGCCCCGTGAGAAGGCTTGGTCATGGCTGGTCCCAGCTGACAGGGGGCCCCTAGAGGACGGGGCCCCGGGGCCCTACCTTCCTGTGCAGGTCGGTCTCACACAGGGCGGACAGCACCAGCTGGATGTCCGACTTGATCTCCAGGCCGATGGGGTCCTGCTCCTCCTCGGGGGTCCCGTCCTCCATCTGCATAAGGACCCCTGGGCGGGCAGGGTTAGTGGAGGGACACGTGGTGATTGGTGGATGAATAATGTGTGTACATTAATGAAGAGAACGCTGCTTGTCTGTCTGTCTGTCTGTCTCTCCCCTGGCGGTCCGTCTTCCGTCCTACCTGGCTGTCTGTGTACCTGTCTGCCTTCCTACCTGTCCGTTGGTCTGTCTATCTGTCTGTCTTTCATTCTTTCTATCTGTCTGTCTCGACCTGTGTGTCTGCCATTGTACCTGTCAACCTTCCTACCTCTCTGTCTGTCTATACCTGTATATCTGTCTTACTGCCTGCCTGTTCATCTGCACCTATTCTGCCTCCGAACCTGCCTGCCTCCCTGTCTGTCTGCATCTCTACCTGTCTGTCCCTCTTTCTGTCTACCTTCCTGCCCTTGGGTCTGTCTTTCTGTCGGTCTGTCTGTCTGCATTCCTACCTGTCTGTCCGCCTACCACCCCTACCTGCCTCAACCGGTCTGCCTCCCAGACCCAGCCTGTCTGCCTCCCAGCCCGTCAGCCTGTCTGCCTCCCAGCCTGTCTGAGGTTACCTAGCAGCTGTCCGATGGCGCCCTGGTCGCAGAGGTCCTGGCTGAGGAGCTCGTCCCCCAGGGCCGTCATGGAGCGCAGCGCCCGCACGCAGTACTCGCATCTGGGCCTTCTTAGAGCCCCGCCCCCCGGCGCCGTGGAAACTGTGGCCCTGGCCGAAGTAGGTGTCTGCGGCGGACATTCAAACACACTACCGGTAACTAGCCATACTCTGGACATGACAACAGGCATATGAACGACTAAACACTTATTTAGCACAGCACTTAAATATATTAATCTACTATTACTATTTCTAATAAAAGGGGGCAACACCGTTTTTTAACCCTTATTTCGATTTTGTGCTTTTGTTCGCATAGATCCCTTTTGACAAGTAAAAGGTCAAACTAACTAATTTCTAGACATTTTTTCAGTCAAGCACATTGCTTCTACAGGCTTACCAAGGGTCGCGAAAGAAAATTGGAAAGACAACGCTACAATATAATTGGTCATTTTAATTACCCTTTTAACCAATACATATAGCGTGGATGCCGTTGCATGTCATCAAGGATGTAGGCAAGGGGTGAGCGGGGGAGGTCTGTGTGGAGGGGTGAGGGGGCCTGTACCAGAGAGGCCCGCGGCGTGGCTAACCTTGCCCGGCGCACCACTCCAGCAGCAGCAGCAGGCAGGTGTTCCCCTGGCAGCTGGTGTAGTCTTCCACCAGCAGGGGGCCCACCAGGGCCAGCGTGGCCAGGGCCTGCAGCTGCAGCGCCTCCTGCTGCCCGGAGGACCAGTGGCGCCCGGCCCCGGCCCCGCCCCCGGCCGACCGGCCGTCGCCGTGGTTACGTGGAGCCTTGGCCAGCGTGAGCAGGGCGAGCATGACCCGGCCTTCACGGAAGAGCTGGCATACGGGAACAACAAGATAATTAATGATAAGGTTAATTAGGTTAACTTAATTGTTTTGAAAAGGTGCAAACAGAGGTTTGCCGAAACATGGATAAAGAGTTAACTGGGAAAAAAAAACTGCATAAAAGTAAAATCATTGGTTGAGAATTTAAATAAAACACGTTTTATTTAACAAACAGACACCAAAACTACTGATAAAGATACAGAGTCTCTTCAAGTCGCTGGTTGACTCGCTCTATGCATCAGATATTTAGGACGAGTCACATGGGGGCGTGGGTCATGTGACCGGCGGGACCAGGGGACCCCCCACTGACCTGCAGGGCCGAGAGGTCCTTGGACATGCAGACCAGCCAGTTGAGCAGCAGAGTCTTCATCTCAAAGTCCTCGCTGTTGTAGGTCAGCTTCAGGTTGCGGACCAAAGGGTTGTGACTTTTTACTGAAAATAAATGAATGAACACATTCATTACAAACTATTTATAGTCAATTATCCTTCTTACATAATTATGAATGATTAGTTATTTCAATAATGAAACTAAAGGATGTTCTCACATTCGGGGAATGTGACGAAGACGACGAGTTGCTTGGCAAACAAACTTTCCTTTGAAACAAACAAATCAGAGAGAAAATATTTTTTGTCCGAAATTCACTTTCAGAATATCATTTTTGTGGAAAGCTCTACCGACCAGGCAATTGTTTTACTATTCAACCCTGACTTCCTGTACTCATTCAATTAGAAATGTAAAGTTATATTCATATTAAAGTCGCAATGTGTAACACGTCAACCAGCTGAACTGGCTCGTAAGTGATTACAATAATTACAATTAAATCACATCCTATAATTGATCAACTCAAAAAATTCAAAATGCTGGCCAGCCCTTACCGCCATCTTAGTTGACCAAAGTTGTACTTCCTACACTGCATAACCTCTCCCACTAACACCACCCAGCCAGCCGAGCAACGCAAGTTAGCATCAAACAGTTGCACAGCCATTGACGGTGGACTTAAAACTATCACTGAGCCATCTAAATTCTGAAAATCTCAGCTAGAAAAAGGGGCCCAACCGTACACACTGCGCCTTTAAAAGATAAACCGGTGTAAAGGTGTGGCACGAGACCCCCTGCGTACTATGAGGGGGGTCTTGGGGATCTGGGCGATGAGGGTGGTGATGACCAGCAGGTCGTTGCGGAGCTGCAGGTCGTACTGCCTGGAGCCGCGCAGCAGCTGATGGAGGAAGGCCTCCTTCAGGGCCCTGGGGCGACACAGGGAGGGAGGGGTAGAGCCTGAGGGAGGATCGTGGCGCCTCCACACATCATTTTAGACTTCAATTTGCGCTCTTGTTGTTGGGCCTCAGAGTGGATCGTTGGTCCACTCTGAGGCCCAACAACAAGGATTGAATAGGGTGATATCTGCATAATCCATGAAAAAAATCGCCTAAAAATAAACATAACATTGAAAAGAAATCCATAAAAAAATCCATCAATCAATAAAAATGAAAGTGTATACGAATATGTATGTAAATATTATCTTAACGTTATATCTATAGTTATATCAATAATCGTCAACATCGTCCACATCATGATTACACATTTATGTATATTTATATTTATATGCATCTATTATTCAGAATAATTTATCAGTAACGTGTGCCACGCACGCCACGCACGCAACGCACGCACACGCACACACGCAACCACCACGCACCACGCACCACACACACACACAACACACCACACACACACACACACACACACACACACACACACACACACACAACACACACACACACACACACACACACACACACACACACACAACACACCCCCCCCCCCCCCCACCACACACACACACACACTGAAGCCACACACTGAGCCCCTACAGGATACACTCCATGCTGCTGATCTGCCGGGTCACCGCCTCCCTGCAGCCGCGCTCCAGAAGGTTCCACAGGACCTCGGAGGAGCGGAACAGCGCCTGGCCCGACGGGTCCGCCTGGTTCATGGTGAGGCACACCGTCTCGGCCCCGCGGGCCCTCAGGATCTGGGCGCAGTTGGCATCTGGTCGGGGGAGGGGGAGGGAACGAACCATAAGGGCGACGCGACACGACACACGGTCAGACCCTGATTAGCGGTGACACGCTGACCCGTTGACATTGGGACATTATGGGACAAGGACACTCAGCGCCGGGACGGTTGTGACGGAGTGGGCCCCCTGATTGTGGCCCCCAGGTAATGAGATGCTTTGTCCGTCCTCAAGGGTCGAGGTTCGCCTTATTTAACGAAAGAGGCAATTTGTTTCTACTGATGGGCGTGTTTGTGTGTGTCTGTGTGTGTTTGTTTAAGTAAGTGTGGTTGTATGTGTTTGTGATTGATGGATAAACACATGAGCAGTCATTTGCTAGAGGCACTGGAAAATATGATTGAGTGTGTGTGTGTGTATGCCTGGGGGTGTGTGATCTTTGAGTGTGTTGCTTGTTTGCTTGTGTCTATGTGTGTGTGTGTGTGTGTGTGTGTGTGTGTGTGTGTGTGTGTGTGTGTGTGTGTGTGTGTGTGTGTGTGTGTGTGTGTGTGTGTGTGTGTGTGTGTGTGTGTGTGTGTGTGTGTGTGTGCGCGTGTGCGTGTGTGTGTGTATTCTTGCGTGTTTGTGTGTGTGTGTTCACCTGAGGTGCTGGTCAGTATCTGCAGGGTGTGCAGGACCTGCAGTCTGACGGCGGGCTGGTCCTCCAGGGTTGCCATGGAGAGGACCATCGTCTCGGCGACGCAGCTCTGCTCCAGCACCTGCAGCCGGTACCCCGGGTTAGAGGGATGGAACCCTGCGGGGCAGAGGACACCGGGTCACCAGGGGAAGGCTGGAGTCAGCCCGCTGAGGGGCCTTGGGATGGGACAGCACCCACTATGACACACACACTGAGGACGTAGAAGATAAATACGATGGGATGCGATATACGACGGGCCTTGAGTGATGGAAGGAATGGAAAATGTAAGAATAATGAAATAACGAGATGATGACACTAAAAAGAAACGAGAAGCAAAGAAACCGCAAGAAAGAAAGAAAGACAAGGGAAGCAAAGAAAAACAGAAAACCTCAGCTTCACCACAACAGCGAGATGGTCTCGTTGCGAGAAAGAAAGGAAGAAAGTATAAAAGACACAAATAAACAAGGAAATAAGGTAAAAGACAAGGATAGAAAGAGAGAAAGTGTTAAATAAAGAAATTAAGAGACAAACGAGCATGCAAGGAAAAAAGTAAGAGACAAGGAAAGAAAGAAAGAGAGAATGAGAGAAAGAAAGAAAGAAAGAAAGAAAGAAAGAAAGAAAGAAAGAAAGAAAGAAAGAAAGAAAGAAAGAAAGAAAGAAAGAAAGAAAGAAAGAAAGAAAGAAAGAAAGAAAGAAAGAAAGAAAGAAAGAAAGAAAGAAAGAAAGAAAGAAAGAAAGAAAGAAAGAAAGAAAGAAAGAAAGAAAGAAAGAAAGAAAGAAAGAAAGAAAGAAAGAAAGAAAGAGCTAAAGTAGCTTCACCGACACCACCAGAGCGATGAAAGGGTCTCACTGGAGGAGAGTCTAGAGAATCTCTTGCTAGAGTTGAGAGAGGCAGCAGGCGTCGCGGCGGGGCCCCCCATACCGTCGAGCAGGTGTCTGGGGGCCACGTGGCTGTAGAAGGACTTGAGAGAGCTACACAGCTCGTGTCTCACTTCCACGCTCGGCACTCTCATCAAACACCCTGCGAGACACACCAACCACAGCACTATCAATCAACCGTGTTGTGGTATTTAACAAACGGGCCCGTATGGCTTATTCTTGAAAAACACATTTTAGGAAACGGATGTTTACCCATGACAGAGAGGAACTCTTTGACATCGTAGGCATAGGTGATCTCATCGGACGCTCTCTCCTTCAGGAAGGGAAGTCTGGCGAAAAAAGTAGGGGAAATACTCTCTTTGTTATTTGCGTTCTGGTGTAGTACTCTGCTTGGGCCGAAATGTGTTTCCCTGTTTGGAGGGAGGATCTTACCCACAGATTTTGAGTGCGTCACACAACACAGAGATATACTCTGGGTGGGCCTTTGCCCTCTCCGCACAGATATTGAGGATCCTGCCGATTGCCGACAGCTCTTTTAAGATCTGGAAACGTGCGGTTAAGGGTTAGTAAAGGGGGATCCTGTAAGATGAAAAGCTGTTTTGGCGAAACGGTCCCAGGGAGACATGATGTTCCCCACTTTATTCCTGAACAGGGAAAATGCTGACGGATAAATGATAGAAGTTGTAAATTGGGACCTGGGGGACTTGACATCATCAGGTCCCGATGGACATTCGTATGACGTGTGATGTTTATTTTTATCACCACCACATGTAGACTGAGATTAAGCTTTCTATAATAATAACAGAATACGAGCGGTCAAAAGGATACAAAGCCATTTTGGGACCTCTGCAGAAGTTTCTTGAGTGTGAAAAGGTGCCTCTCCTTTAAAGTAGCCTTTAATAAAGAAAAGACTTGATTAATGTAGCACTATGGTACAGGATGTACATAAAAGGAGATGGGTCTAAAATGCTTACTGTCAATGGATCTTCGAGTAGACTGATGACTTTGTTGACCTCCAGGCAAACAGTGGGGATCTGCAGAGAGATGGGTTAAGATGGGCGAAGATGAAAATAACCTTTTGGTTACAAGGATGCCCAGCTGATCTTGGGAAGAGTTAGTATGATTGTTTATATTCGTGTTTTTTTGGTGATATTATGATGAAATTACTTCATGCTTATTAATTATGCTGGAAACCAATTTTCCCAAAACAGCAAATAAAGTGTCTCTCTCTCTATTCTAGCTCTGGTTTCAAAAGGCATTACAACAGCAGTAAAATATAGCTTAAATCATATTTTAGCTATGAAGATATTATTATATTATATTATATATATATATATATAAATATATATTTGATATTTGATGCCAATGTCCATTGACTACTTAAAAACCTCCTTGATCTAAATGCATGTTATCCCTACGTGCTCTTTAATGACCTGCAGCTGAATCCACTGTGTGTCACTCTAGATCAAACAGCCTGCAATAACCAAAAGTAAACTAGTGTCACTCACCCTGTATGCCTTCCTGTCCTTAGTGGATGTGACCGGCCTCATCAACGGGGCTTCGGGTCTTCGTCTTTGCATTACTTTGTTTGAATCCATGTTCAGCTGTCAAATAACCTTTTGTGATGTCAATCTCAGGGGTCAGCATCGCCGGTTCACGGGGCCACGTCGTGTGTATCCGTCCTCCGATCCGTCCACGGTGACCTCGCCTGTTGTGGCATGAAGAGCCGACACCGTACTTTTTTTTAACTTTCTTTTTAGCGGGTACCATCAAAGAGTAGGATTAACGGGAAGCGATCCAAATCCCCCCTTTTATGTTTGCCGGAGTCAGACGCGTATGCCGTTGCCATGGTGATCCTTCCAGTACGGAAAGCGGCATGGACCGAAAACACCACATGAGCAACACGCCCAGTTCCTTCTCCGAACCGGAAGTGGTGTGGGTTACCCAACCGCATTGATTTCCCTGCACAACGTGAATCTGTTTATTCATCTTCACTTCTGCAAACAACAGGCTTGTGTCGCGGTTAATACGACGCAGAAAGGACCCACATCAGGCAGCAATGCTGACGGACGCAGGTTGGTTGCGCAGCGGGGTGCAGCTTTTCTTCCACATGCCTCATTGGTTGTCAGTGTGTGTTGTTGTTGAGCTGGCCGTGGGATCCTGCTGGCATTCAGCTGTCTTTCGCTTTGCATGGATAGGCTTGCATATTTTATCCCCTTGTTTTTACTCTTATTAATAGCAGCTAAATAAACACAACAAAGATTGAAGAAAGTGCGTGCGTCTTTTTAACGGTATTTGCGATAACGGTTTTCCCCCTTGTCTTATTTTTCCATGTTAGACTATTCTGGAAATGCGTCTGGGGCTCGTCGGTCCAAGAAGAGGAGCTCGGGTGACTCACCGGGCGACGGCCAGTCTGTCCGCTCCTCTGGAAGGCAGGTCAACGTCAGGGTGAAGCGAACCAACAACCCTCCACCTGGGCAGGTAGGAGGCCTGCACCCTGTCAATCACATTCAGACAAATCTCCTAATTAATAATCCTAATGGTGTGAGTGTCAAAACAATAATACAAATCATTGTAAAATAACCTTTATTTATAAAGCTTTAAAGCAAGGTTTGCAAAAGGTTTTACATGAAAAACTACATTTTCAAAGGAGAGACTGATGTTTGTCTTTACTCCAGTGTGTCTGTCATTAACCCCCCCCCCCCAGTGCAAGAGAAAAGCCACAGACACAGAGGAGGAAGACGAGCAGTCTGAGAAGAAGTACAGGAAATGCGAGAAAGCGGGATGCTCTGCCACGTACCCCGTCTGCTTCGCCAGCTCTAATGAAAGGTATCGGGTTTCAGCCTTGGACACTCGTCTTCTCTCGCTCTCTCTCTCGGTCCCTGTCCCCGTCTCCTGCAGGCATAACGTGCTTACGCCGGTCTGTGTTTTCCACAGGTGCGCTAAGAACGGCTACACCTCTCGCTGGTACCATCTCTCCTGTGGGGAGCACTTCTGCAACGAGTGCTTCGACCACTACTACAGAAGGTAACACACACATGCATGCACACATACACCAACACACACACACATCTGCATACTTCATAATACATCATTCATATTTAGTGAGACAAGGACTCTCACTATAAGACCGGAAACCACAACCAGTAATTACGAGTGGCATACAGTTTAGATGCTTGACAAGATCATTATTTAAAGGTCATGATTTCTTCTATTTCTCGGTGACGTCAGCCATAAAGACGGCTATGAGACCTACGCTTCATGGAAGAAAGTGTGGACCAGCAATGGGAAAAGCGAGCCCAGTCTCAAAGCTTTCATGGCCGACCAGCAGCTGCCCTTCTGGGTAAGGCCAACACCTAGGGACCACCTCCCCCACCACCACCTCGATCACCACCACCACAACCTCAATCATCACCCCCACCTCGATCACCAACCCCCACCTCGATCACCACCACAACAACCTTGATCACCAACACCACCTCGATCACCATCACCACCACCATGATCACCACCACCACCATGCCCGGAGGTCCATGTCCGGGTTGGGTTTTAAGGCCTGCTGTCTCTCCTTTCAGGTCCAGTGCACCAAGCCGGACTGCAGGAAATGGCGTCAGCTGACCAAGGAGATCGTGCTGACCCCCACCATGGCGATGTCGTACCGCTGTGGCGTCAAGTTCAACAACAATAAGGTAACCTGGGAAACGGGCGAGAGGAGTTCATGGCGTACGTACGGTAATGTGGTGTGGTTAGCTTGTACTGATTTTGTTCTGTTATGGATGCGTCCCTTAGATTGAAGGATCCGACCAATGCTCTCAACCAGAAGATTTGGTGAGTGTGACCTGGTGTCTGTGTGTGCGTTTTCAGGGGGTAAGATAGAGTGTGTTCATGTGTGAGAGAGACCAAAGGATGAATAGATGAATCTAAATGAGACCAAGAGAAGTTAAATGACGCAAACCTGATCATATGTACACAATTGTAGTTTTTTCTCACAAAAAAAAATCAATACAGTAAGTGGAGAAAACTGGAGAAAACTCCCAGCAACAAAGTTTAGTGGAGCTAGAAGAAAAAAACGGAAGTCTCCCCATAGAAACTGAGAGGAGGAACCAGTCCATTGGCTCCCCGTCCGACCACGGCCACAAAGCTTCCGTGTGCTCAGCACACACGCGCTCTTCATCTCACTCCCCCTCTGCGCAGCGTGTGGCCGAGGTGATTGACAGCTGGTGGCACTCTATGCTGATCCTGCCCCCGCTGCTGAAGGACAGCCCCGCCAGCCCCTTCCTGGCCGCCTACTACCCCGACTGCGTGGGCATGAGCCCCTCCAGCTGCCCCGGCAGCGGGGCTGAGCTCCGGGGCCAGCACTGCCGGACCGCCCAGCCCCAGAGTGAGCACCGCAGCTGTGGGGGGGGGGGGGGGAATTCTGAAATTAAAGTCAGAATTCTGAGAATTAAGTTGGAACTCTGACCCCTATAGTATATAACCCCTTTAGTCCATTTTATATCTATGTTGCAATATCAATTTCAGATGGCTTTAATGAAGAAGATAGGAGTTTGTGTTACATTTACATTTAGGGCATTTAGCAGACACTTTTATCCAAAGCGACTTACATCGGTTAATGCACACATTGACACACTGACGGCAGAGTCAACCACGCAAGGCGACGGCCAGCTCGTCAGGAGCAGTTTGGGTTAAGTGTCTTGCTCAGGGACACATCAACACGCTAGGAGGAGCTGGGGATCGAACTAGCAACATTCGGTTACAAGACAACTGCTGTACCTCCTGAGCTAGGCCGACCTTGTCTTGAACGTGGCCATAGAAGTCGACATCTTCCTCCCATCCATCACAGCGCTCCCCTCTGTCCCCTCTCACCCCCCCCTGCAGTCCCCGGCCTGAGCCCATACTTCCAGCCCTTCTACCAGCCCAACGAGTGCGGCAAGGCACTGTGCGTGCGGCCCGACATGATGGAGCTGGACGAGCTGTACGAGTTCCCCGAGTTCTCCCGGGACCCCACCATGTACCTGGCCCTCAGGAACCTCATCCTGGCTGCCTGGCACCGGGACTGCAAGGTAACGCTCGCCCTGGGGGCTCGACGGCTGGTTTGGGGGGTTGGTAGTGGTAACGGGGGGCTTGTCAAGGCTTTCAGCATTACGCTGCTGGAGAATCAACACAATGAAACCCGTCAACAGTGACCTGTTGTGTATGTTATGTGGTGTGTTATGTTGTTGGTCCTGGTACTTAATGTACGCACTTGGAAATAGTACTTGGCATTGTTTAGCATCTTATCTTAGCTTATCTTTGTAGTATACAGGGAATGGGTTAACCTAACAATTGTTAGTGGTTCTATGAACATCCTTGCTGTACAAACAGTGATATACAAATCGACTCATTGTAAGTCGCTCTGGATTAAAGCTTCTGCCAAATGCCCTAAATGTTAATATAAATGTATGATTGCATTTGTTCTAGGGATGCACCGAAATGAAAATTCTTGCCAACGAGAGCTCCTCGCGCTACGGCCATCCGGAGGCGCACTGAGATTTTAGCCTGATATTATGCATAAAATTATATTATACTATTATGAACGTTATATGACGCTGTCACCGAGAATTGGCACGCTGCCAGACGCTGTCACCGAGTGTGAGGGGAAAGTTGACGGAGAAGATGGCGGTTGACCTAGTTTCAAAGTTTATACTGTTTATACTCGGTAATACCGGTGTTGACACGAGTGTATTACTCTGAAAAGGTCCACACCCACACCCGCAGTCATATGGGCTCTTTGCACAGCTCCACTACTTCCTGGACTTAGTGCTGCTCCTTTATTTCCTGTCTTACATTATTGGATAAACTGATTTATCCAGGTGTGTCTGACCATTGTGACTACTCAGACACACATGGATTAATCAGTTTGTCCAATAATGTAAGACAGGAAATAAAGAAGCAGCACTAAGTCCAGGAAGTAGTGGAGTTGTGCATAGAGCCCATTGGCGCTTATCCAGACAAGCGTGGGCTGGCCGCGAATTTTGTTTGCGTCATTACAAATTTCTGTTTCGGCCGTGTTGTTTCGGTGATAAAAGTATTTCGGCCGAGTATTTGCGCTTTTGGGCCATTTTCGGCCAAAAACTTTCGGTGGCCGAAAATTCAGTGAATCCCTAATTTGTTCGTGATTATATTTGCTCCCCAGGAGGTGCTGACTCCACAGAAATGCGCGCCCCACATCGTGGTGCGCGGGCTGGTGCGGGTGCGCTGCGTGCAGGAGATGGACCGCGTGCTGCACTTCATGACCAGGAAGGGTCTCATCAACACGGGGGTCCTGGCTGTCAGCCGGCCCCTGCTGCCGGAGAGGTACCGCTCGGTGAGTACCATCCTCCTGGCTAGCTCCACTGGTAGTACAGGCTACTAATTGAATTTATTTTAATTGAAAATATATTCAATTTCGAACAGGTAAAGAAAAAAAAAAAAGAAAGCAATAAATAAAATATAATGATGAAACAAGTGGATAGTTAGAATTGAGTTATATTAAAAAACAATGAAAACCACAAATGAAAACAAACTGTTAATAATTAACAAGGCTAGTATTTGACGAAAGTGGACCGTTTATGTTGTGTGTTATGTTTTTGTTAACGCTACGCTGACATTTCTTCAGAAGAACGTGATCGTGATCGGCGCCGGGGCGTCTGGGCTCGCCGCTGCTCGCCAACTGCAGAACTTTGGCACTCAGGTGGAAAGAAACACACATTAGCACAAAATACACACCACTTTCTTTATTTTACTTTTTTCCCCCTATTTGTTGTTGTTTGTTCTGTTTGTATTGTCTTCTCCGTACTAGCATTTCGTTTAGCATTTACCCTAAGCGGCCGCTTTTGTTTGTGTTATTTTTTATTCTTATTGTATTGTATTTTATTTATTTTTATCCTATGTTTTTCCACTGCTGCTGGCCTATTGCAACAAACTAATTTCTCCTACGGTGGATTAATAAAGTCGTATCGTATAACCGCTGTGCTGTAGTCGAGGCTGAATGACGTACTTTATGGTCGTACGCTGAGATGGTGACGTGAGGTTTGGTTCCTCAGGTGGTGGTTCTGGAGGCCAGAGAGAGGATTGGGGGACGTGTCTGGGACGACGCGTCTCTGGGGGTGACCGTGGGTCAGGGGGCCCAGATCGTCAACGGCTGCGTCAACAACCCCATCGCCCTGATGTGTGAACAGGTGAGCCTCTCCAGGTGTGAGGTGGGTTTAAGGGGGTCCAGTCAGACCTTGCACCCCTCTCTGAAACCTTTTCAACCGGAAAAAAGCCCAACTGTATCAAACGATCTCGGCATCCCTGATTGGCTTGTTAAAACACCTTGGCCCCTCCCAGATCCTTATGCTCTAGAACTGCAATAACTGAAAAGGTATTAGTTAGGTATTTGTTAAGGACAATTTTTTACGTTTATTTTATTCAATATATGTATGTTTTATATGTTAATTAATATATATATATATATAAAAAAAAAACTTTTACGATAAAGTTTTCTTCGAATTTGACTTTGCTTTTTCTCGTGAAGATGGGCATCAAGATGCACAAACTGGGCGAGAGGTGTGACCTGTTCCAGGAGGGAGGTCACATGACCGACACTGCCATAGACAAGCGCATGGAGTTCCACTTCAATGCCATCCTGGACGTGGTGGCGGAGTGGCGGAAGGACAAGACGCAGAACCAAGATGCGCCACTAGGAGGTATTCTTACATTACCAATTATCAATAAAGAGATAGGTAAAAATGTTAAGCCTTTAGAAAAAGGTGTTCCAATGAGTAAACATTGAGTAAACCATTTGATGCATTATTTGCAAAACCATGTGAGATAAAAGCATGGGGGAAACGCTTTCGAAAGTAAAATCCCTTTAATTTTTACAAAACAAACTCCCAGAGGACTTGACAAAATAAAAATCCCTAAATCAGTATGGTTATACAACCATCTAGATCTACTTATTAGCTGTCCTTCCTTCTTACGGCCAGAACCTGCTGTTACCCTTACTTGTAATTCCGAGAGCATTCCTGTTCTACATGTTTACGTTTATCTGAACCTCACAGAGAAGGTCCAGGAGGTGTACAAGAACTTCCTGCAGGAGTCGGGGATTCAGTTCAGTGAGCTGGAGGAGAAGGTGATGCAGTTCCACCTCAGCAACCTGGAGTACGCCTGCGGGAGCACACTGGACCAGGTGCTGACCCCGCCCCCCCCACACACCCCTGTAGCATGTATCAGACACACTCCCTAGTAGAAGACATACCCCCTAGTAGCAGACAGCACCCCTAGCAGCAGACACCCCCTCCACTCTGCTGGCAGACACACACCCCTGTAGCATATATCAGACACGCCCCCTGGTAGCGGACACGCCCCCCTGGTAGCAGACACGCCCCCCTGGTAGCAGACACGCCCCCCTGGTAGCAGACACACCCCCCTGGTAGCAGACACGCCCCCCTGGTAGCAGACACCGACAGCGCACGCCCCCTGGTAGCAGACACGCCCCCCTGGTAGCAGACACGCCCCCCTGGTAGCAGACACACACACCCCCTGGTAGCAGACACACCCCCCTGGTAGCAGACACACCCCCCTGGTAGCAGACACACCCCCCTGGTAGCAGACACACCCCCCCTGGTAGCAGACACACCCCCCTGGTAGACACACACCCCCCTGGTAGCAGACACACACCCCTCGCAGTAGACACATCCCTTGTTGGATTGCTAATTGTCGAACTTTTTCAACTGCTTATTGGCAACAATAATTATAGCTATAGGAAGTATTTATGTTTCGGTTAAGGCAGATACGGTGACCCACCGTCTCTCTTGACAAACATTCTGTATGATTCCAGGTGTACTTATCCTACGCGGCTATGCGTCATCATTCCTAGTGCTCCCGCACGCTGACCCCCTGGCTGCTGGTCTGTGTTCACAGGTGTCGGCGCGGTCCTGGGACCACAACGAGTTCTTTGCCCAGTTCTCAGGGGACCACACGCTGCTCACCAGGGGCTACTCCCCCCTGCTGCTCAGGATGGCCGAGGGCCTCGACATACGCACCAAGTGTGCCGTGCGTACATCCAAAGCTTTCTTTGCTACGCTACACTGCGCTATACTCTTCTATACTACGACCACTACTATAACCACACCATACTATACCTTACTATACTGCACTATAACCATACCATACTAAACTATTACTATATTAAAAGCATACCATTTTACACTTTTACATACCATTCCAAAACCAGACCATACTATACCTTACTATCTACTATTACAAACTTTATCATACCATATTATAACCATCATATACTACTAGTTATGCCATATCTCAAAGCTCACACTGGAAAATCTCTTGCCCTGTGAGTTCAAGCCCTCATACTAAATGTAATCGTAAATAAATGTATATTTTTGGTTTTAAACTCCTTGTAACTGCTTTCGATCTGCCACCGCTTAGGATCTCAGCAAAAAAAAGATCAAACCTCTATCTTTTTCCGATGCTAGGTTCAGTCCATCGACTACTCAGGTGATGTCATCAAGGTGACATCCTCAAAGGGATCTCAGTGGACGGCACACAAGGTACAGACAATCACCGTGTCCTCTTAACATTGGCCTGCTCGTGTTTGTATTGGAGAGAACCCTCATCACGTTGTTTGACTTTGAAATCTGATTTTCTCTTGATGCTGGTTCCAGGTTCTTGTGACGGTGCCGTTGACTCTGCTGCAGAAGAACCTGATCCAGTTCTACCCTCCTCTCCCTGAGAGGAAGCTCAAAGCTCTTAACAGCCTCGGGGCTGGCATCATAGAGAAGGTGAGGAGGTGGGGAGGGGGCTCTGTGAAGGGAACCTGTGATTCTCTGTCTCCTTGGCTGTCTTTTTATATCTTTTGTATATCTGATGACACTTTTTAGAATTTAAACTTTTGTATTTTAGTTCTGCTATTTTAATTTGTTCTTTACTACTTATATTCAAATGACTGAATTGATTTCAGCCCACTTAATATTTTACAGTATATTGAAGGTAAAGTAACTCCCAAATTAAAAGTTTTAATGAAGGGAGGTGGAATGTATTGAGGGGTTGGATAGATGGCACATGAGTACAAAAAAAAAAGTCAAACTGTTTTCAAACCGTCTTGCAGATCGCCCTGCAGTTCCCCTACAGGTTCTGGGACAAGAAGGTCCAAGGCGCGGACTACTTCGGCCACGTCCCTCCCAGTCCGGACCAGAGGGGCATGTTCGGGGTCTTCTACGACCTGGACCCACAGGTTGGTGTGACTGACTGCTCCGGTAGAGTCCTTACAGAGTGGCCCTTCAAGTGTAGGGGAAAGCGAGTTAGTTAGGGTGTTCGACTCCCAGCCCGAAGGGTACTGAAGGGTTTGATCCCCAATGCCTCATGGCCTACCTGTAGGCATCGTTGAGCAAGCTGCCCTACCCACACCTGCTCCTTGAGGACACGTTTCGGTGTTCAGCCTTTCACCGCCTGAATCCTTAGTTTGCTCAGTTCGCTACATTTATCGCGTTAACATCTCAGCACATGTCTGCCCAAAGCTGGGCTAAGGCTAGGCGCTGTTAATCTGCCGGTGTTTGCGTACAGGGGAAGCAGTCAGTGCTGATGTCGGTCATCACGGGGGACGCCGTGCCCTTCGTGCGTGACATGGGGGAGTCGGAGGTGGTCTGTGAGTGCATGAAGGTCCTGCGCCAGCTCTTCAAGGAACAGGTAAGCATACTCGCTTCACGTTTTCGTCCAGGCTCCCTCGTCGGTATCAAGGTTGCTTTGTGGTGTAGCGCTTTGCCACCACGGCGGTCTGAAAGGGGCCTCCCAGACCCACATAACCCTGACAAAGAGCGACCAGAACGCTCACCGAAGCCCAGTGAAAAATGTAATCAAACGCCACTAGAGGAAATGCAACGGAGTACAAATCTTCCTCAGCTCCCACCGCAGCTCCTTCTGGACTGACCTGACTTCCTGCTTGGCTCCTGCCATGAAAGCCCTCTTCGTCATACTTCATCATAACCGCTACTCAGTAGACCGAAGGACTGGGGAACATTATTAAAGGACATTTTACGCAAATACTTCCCTCTAATTTTGAAAGACGGATGGATAGATACATTATTCAGCCTGAGGGGAAACCTTGACAATTAATAAATAAAAGTTGGATGAACCACAACAACAGAAACCCCTAAAGGAACAGAACTGACGGTGCTGGAGTGTATTTGTGACTGAGCTGATAGGGGGTGTCCATTTCCACATCAGGGTAAACTGCATAACGGTCTCATGTTGTTTGACAGGAGGTCCCAGAGCCGCTGAACTACTTTGTCACTCAGTGGAGCAAAGACGTGTGGTCTCAGATGTCCTACAGCTTTGTGAAGACAGGGGGCAGTGGAGAGGCCTACGACATCATCGCCGAGGACGTGCAGGGGAAGCTCTTTTTTGCTGGCGAAGTAAGTACTAATGACCAGCGTTTACGTGAGGCATTCGGCTACTCTTTATAATGCGTATATGCGTGTCCCGACACATGCTTTATCAGGGGAAAAGTGTAAAAAACTGTCAATCTAAAGAATGCGCAGGGTATTGTTTGCGTTTGATTGTTCTCAGCCTCATTCTATGTCTGTTAAATTACTGAATATAAATGACTTTATGCCAACCTCTTTTTTTAATATATATATATATATGTATATATATATATATATATATATATATATATATATATATATATATATATATATATATATATATATATATATATATATATATATATATATATATATATACACAAATATTGTTTAACCATTTTCTATTGAATCTCCATATTCTAATGTTTGTTCTTTTTATTTATTTATTTATTTATTTTTTATTTAGGCAACCAACCGACATTTTCCTCAGACGGTTACCGGAGCCTACCTCAGCGGGGTCAGGGAAGCCAGCAAAATGTCCGCCGTTTAAAACCTGACCCCACAAGGCACCCATAACACCAGCACACACTCACGGGTCACACAGTACGACACAAGCTACCGTTGCTCAACCTGTACTGAGTTACTTTTGGATCGTTCCTCTTTAAAAACAGTGTTTTTGCTACACGTACTGTAATTTGTGTACAGACTGGCAGAATACTGTTTCCAACATGACGAAGTTCATGTTCGTCAGGGGCTAGCTCTTTATTTATTTCCGCAAGGATTATAGCACTTTTTGTCTCAAACTATTAACAGTTGTCATTTTTCGGTTGATGGGGGGAAAAGTAAATAAATATTTATGCTCATTCGAAAGCCCATCTGATGGAATCAAAGTTTGGATTTCCAGTTAAGTGAATAGTGTACTAGGTATCCTCTTACCTAGTAATCTCTTCTAGGGGAGAGATTACACGATTTATGTTGGGGGGGAGGGGGGACCAGGCTGTTTGAAACACCCTTAAACATTAAAATGTTCTCGTGAACAGAAAAGGCCACACGTTTAGAAGCAATAGCATTTCTGTTGGTGCGCATTTTGGATGCCTGTTATTTCGTTTTTCCATTTAAGTGATTATACAAACACCTACATCAGTAACTATGCTTCCTTTTTTTGGATGTGCTCAATATATATACAGTGGGGCAAAAAAGTATTTAGTCAGCCACCAATTGTGCAAGTTCTCCCACTTAAAAAGACGAGAGAGGCCTGTAATTTTCATCATAGGTAAACCTCAGCTATGAGAGACAAAATGAAAAAAAAAAAAATCCAGAAAATCACATTGTCTGATTTTTTTTTAAGAATTTATTTGCAAATTATGGTGGAAAATAAGTATTTGGTCACCTACAAACCAGCAAGATTTCTGGCTGTCACAGACCTGTTACTTCTTCTTTAATGGCCGGCTCAGACTACACGATTTCAGCCTGATTTTGCCCCGATTCTTTCGTCGCAGACAAATTTGCGAATCGTACACGATTTTTGACAGGTCGGTGACGAGACGAGGTCTTGTAATGTGACATGCTTGCGATCTGCTACGTTTTCGTCTGCGACGTTCGAAAGCCCCACGACGAAAAGTTTAGCATGTCAGAATTTTTTGGGGAATCGCATGACGTAGCTATCATGAGGGAACCACGCCCCCAGTTGCGTGAGGGAACCCTACGAACAGCTGGAGCTCAGTGTTTACCAACTGACTTCACTGCACTACGCTGAGTACACAGTAACTACTACAAAAAAATTTATGCGATCAATAGCAAGAAGAAGAAATGCTAATGAAGAAAAACGAGAGAAAATGAAACAACATAATGGAGACAACTTTTGGTTGAAATGCGGCAGTATATTTACATCGCTCATGTCACTCGCAACGCAACTACTGTCAGGAGTTGCTGCATTGAGCAGATATAAAAACTACTGGAACCTTTATGACAAAAATGTAAAAAGCATTTATGTCAGTTCTAAACATTTGATTTTCTAAATATCTTGTAAACGTGAATGATACAAAGTAAAGAGCATCGCACTAGTGCTGGGCGGTATGACCAAAAATGTATATCACGGTATTTTTCAAAATTATATCGGTTTCAGGGTATGTGACGGTATTTTTTTTTTCAAGCACAACTGGGTGTTAACCTCATTTTCTAATAATTTAGAGAATAATTACTGCAGTAAATTGGCTTGGAATGACATATTTACTGTCATGAGGAGTGAATATTGTCGAAAAACATTAATGTCCACACTAGTATTAATGATGTGAAGGAATCAGAATGCATGACTGTTGCCGTCAAAATACAGAACCCTTTATTGTTGCAAGTTTTGCAACTCTTCAAAAAACAACTTTTTGTAAACCAACCGGCTACACAATGTAAACAATATGTCCACTGAACATTAATTAAGGCAACATCCATAAATAATATTGAAACAAATAAAATAGAAAAGGTGTGCAACTTGCGTTAATATATTGCTTCAAGTCCAACCAGGTAGTATTCAAGTATTAAAAATATAAATGTTTAACTTTAAGACTTCTTAAACAACTGAACTTCCACTAAGGCAACTTGCATCCAAATGGACTTTGCTTCAAGATGAGGTATACTGGTACACACATTTAAACAAATGAATAGTAAACTAAAACTTTTAAAGTATGCAACTTGCATTAGTAATACTATTGCTCAAGCCCAGGCACAGTACACAGTAAGTATCAAAAAAAAGTGCAACTTGGCTTGCAGGATTATCCTGTAGCATAGAAACAATATTCACACATTTCAACTTTATGGACAAGCTCCATAAATTTGGCATCTCAGCTACAAATTTTGAGCAAGGAACACCAGACGGTCCACAGCATCTGGTTTGAGCGCAGCTCTGTGGCACGTGACAATATTGCCCCCGGTGCTGAACACTCTTTCAGATGGAGCACTGGTGGCAGGTATGCATAAATACTGTCGAGCTAGTTTTGCAACTCGGGGGAAATTTGCCTGATGGCTCCACCACTCCAAAGGGTCTGCATCACTGTCAACCTCTGTGGTCTGCAAGTAGGCTCTCAGCTCCATCTTGATGCTTTCCTCCTCTGAGAGTGTTTCTCCGCTGCAGCCCATGCTGCTGGTGCTCTGCTTTTTGAAAAAGCTGGACAGGGTCTTTTTTCTTTTTTCCTCAGGTGGAGCAACAGGCCCTGCTGCTGCACCAGAAGGCCCTGCTGCTGCTGCTGCACCAGAAGGCCCTGAGAGAGGGTCTTGCTGTTGATCCTTTAGTGACTTGATTTCCTTCGACTGCTCTGGAAATGACGTGTTCCACCTTTTCTTTCTTCTTGTTAGGTGGTTCTGAATCGTAGATCAAGGAAAGATGCAATATCGAGCAGGTCATCTGTGACCGGATCTGAGTATTTCTCGTTCAAGTAGGCTAGAATCTTTCTCTTCACGTCCTTGGTCAGTTCAGTATTGTTGTCTTCCTCAGCAAGAATGCTGGTGTTGAACAGATGAAGTACTGGCTTGACGTAGGACACGCTGACGTACTGCTCTCCAGACAAGGCATCAGTGAAGTCCTGGAGTGGGCTCGACAGACAGACAGACAGACAGACAGACAGACAGACAGACAGACAGACAGACAGACAGACAGACAGACAGACAGACAGACAGACAGACAGACAGACAGACAGACAGACAGACAGACAGACAGACAGAGATTTATTATTGTTATTAATTTCCATAACAATGAAATTAAAGTGCATCCATTGCAGATTAGAAAATGAATAGAAAAAAAGAGAGCACATAATAAAAGGAAAAACATCCACACACCTTGTTGACAGCCTCCAGGACATCCATATCTTGCCAACTGATGACCAAGTGCCTTGATTTTCTGTCAGCTTTTAGAACCTGACTGATGGCTCTCTCCTGCTCAAGTACTCTTTGTATCATATTCTGACGTGATCCCCACCTGGTGGGCGTCTCATTTGTGAGCATGTGCTTTGGAAGACCCAGCTCATCCTGAGCCATGGCCAGGTCCCTCCTTTTCTTCCAAGAATATGAAAAGGCTGCCACAATTTTTTTGCAGACTCCAACTGCGCGTTGTATGCGGTCATCTTTTACAGCTCTCTCTATAAAAACAACAAAGAAAGAATGTTAGTTTGCTAATACTAATGTTAAATTAATTAGTACAGATTCATTAATATATAGCCCCAAAATACTCCCGTAACCCCCCACCACCACCACACACATTATTCCAATAAACCCACACATGGTAAGTTGAAGATAAATTTCAAATCATAATAATATAATAACTAGTGCTTACCAATGGCCAGGTGAAGCCTGTGACCGAAGCATTGGAGTCTTGTCCAGTTATTCAGCTCGACAGCCTTAATGATGTTGGCTCCACTGTCTGTTGTTATGGCCACAAGTCTCTGCTCAGAAAGCCCCCAGGAATCAAATGCCTCTTGCAAGCCTGCTGCGAGTAACTCTCCGGTGTGGTCATCGGGGAAATAGCTTGTTTGCAGACAATGACTACGCAACACCCAGTCCTCACTTATAAAATGAACAGTCAGGCTTAGGTATGGTTCCATGCTGCGACTAGACCACAGATCAGTCGTTACTGAGAAGTGGGGAACTGTAGCCAAGTCTGCTTCTAGCTTGGCTCTGTGCTTTTGGTACAGGTTGGGGATTGCAGTTTGGCTGAAGTATTTTCGACTTGGTAAAATATATCTGGGATCCAGTATTTTAATCATGTCCCTGAAGCCTTCTTTCTCAACAGTACTAAGTGGTACCATGTCTTTGGCTATGTGGATGGTGATGGCGTTTGTAATGTCTTTCCACCGTTTGCTTTTCTTGTCGTAGGCAGTCCCCCTAGCAAACGCGTCTTTGAGTGACTTTTGACTCGTCTTTTCTCCCGCAGTGCCAACTTTACCTGCAGACGTGGAGGACGCAGATCGTAGTTTCATGCATTCTTGATATTCCAGGACATGCTTGTGGCTGAGGTGATGAAGCAAATTGCTTGTGTTGCCTCCTGCGGCTACAACTTTAGCCCGACAGCATTTGCAAAATATTGTTGTCTGTTCGACGTCGGATTTTTTAAAGCCGAAGAATCGGCAAACAACAGACACGGCTCCTCTTTTCGGCACAAGTTCTTCCGTTTCATTGCTTGCTTGTTCAGTTTCAGAACTTTCGCCGTGTTTATCCATTTTTTCACCGCTCAATGACGTCCGTACGCTCAACACAGGCTGTGCTCTCACATGCTGCTTGTTTGGTGCAGCTGCTAAACAGCCCTCTCTCAAACAATGTCCGGCGGCGCACGCAACGTTCCGCCGCTCTGTGTTGCCAAACGTTCCTACGCTACACGCTCACCGGTATTGGGGTATATGAAAAATTCATATCATAAAAAAAAAACACCGGTATTCGGTATGAACCGGTATACCGCCCAGCACTACATCGCACCCTAGAATCGTGTAGTGTGGCCAGTCTTCCGACGAGACAACGCCCGATTTTCCTGGCTCTGGGATCGTATAGTGTGACATGTTAAATCGTGGAGGAATGGTCTGAGAATCGTGTAGTCTGAGCCAGCCATAAGAGGCTCCTCTGTCCTCCACACTCGTTACCTGTATTAATGGCACCTGTTTGAACTCCTTATCAAGTATAAAAGACACCTGTCCACAACCTCCAAACAGTCCACACTACTCCAAACTTGACTATGGCCAAGACCCAAAAGAGCTGTCAAAGGACACCCAAGAAACACAATTGTAGACCTGCACCAGGCTGGGAAGTCTGAATCTGCAATAGGTAAGGCAGCTTGGTGTGAGAAGAAATCAACTGTGGGAGCAATTATTATTGGAAATGGAAGAACATACAAGAACCACTGATAATCTTCCCCTCGATCTGGGGCTCCACGCAAGATCTCACCCTGTGGGGTCAAAATGATCCACAAAATCCCAAAACACACACACAACAGGGGGACCTAGTGAATGACCTCCCAGAGTGCTGGGACCAAAGTAACAAAGGCTACCATCACTAACGCACTACGCCGCCAGGGACTCAAATCCTGCAGTGCCAGACGTGTCCCCCTGCTAAAGCCAGTGCATGTCCGGGCCCGTTTGAAGTTTTGCTAGAGAGCATTTGGATGATCCAGAACAGGATTGGGAGAATGTCATAGTCATGATGTCAGATGAAATCAAAAAATAGAACTTTTTGGTAAAAAACTCAACTCGTCATGTTTGGAGGAGAAAGAAATGCTGAGTTGCATCCAAAGAACACCATACCCTACAGTGAAGCCATGGGGGTGGAAACATCATGCTTTGGGGCTGTTTTTTCTGCCAAGGGACCAGGACGTCTGATCCGTGTGATGGAAAGAATGAATGGGGCCATGTATCTCGAGATTTTGAGTGAAAACCTCCTTCCATCAGCAAGGGCACTGAAGATGAAACGTGGCTGGGTCTTTTCAGCATGACAATGACCCACCAAACACACTGCCCGGGCCAACGAAGGAGTGGCTTCGTAAAAAGCATTTCAAGGTCCTGGAGTGGCCTAGCCAGTCTCCAGATCTCAACCCCAGAGAAAATCTTTGGAGGGAGTTGAAAGTCTGTGTTGCCCAGTGAAGGCCCCAAAACATCACTGCTCTAGAGGAGATCTGCATGGAGGAATGGGCCAAAATACCAGAAGCAGTGTGTGAAAACCTTGTGAAGACTTACAGAAAACGTTTGACCTCTGTCATTGACAACAAAGGGCATGTAACAAAGTATTGAGATGACCTTTTGTTATTGACCAAATACTTATTTTTCAACCAAAAATTTGCCAATAAATTCTTTAAAAATCAGACAATGTGATTTTCCAGATTTTTTTATTTTATTTTGTCTCTCATAGCTGAGGTTTACCTATGATGAAAATTACAGGCCTCTCTCATCTTCTTAAGTGGGAGAACTTGCACAATTGGTGGCTGACTAAATACTTTATTGCCCCACTGTATGCCTACCATCTTAAAGAAAATCAGGGAAAGACTACACCTTTCAAATAATTTATACCATGGCCTATCATACACTATTTGTTCTGTATGTGTGTAATAAAAAAAAGTATAACTGCCAACGCATTCCTGCCTCTTGCTTTATTATAGCCTAATGAATTCATCAAATTGATGCCGCCTTCAAAACGGCTCGGAGGTTCGGAAGCTCTTAAGTGTCTTCTTGACGTAAACCTTCCCTTCTTCCGAAATAAGTGTTCATGAAACGTTCGTAGGCTATTTCATAAAACGGGAAAAATAGATTGTTCGTGAGACTAGACTTTATAACAAGTATGGGTACCCGCGGAGGCCTCTTTGCACTTCTTTGCTGAATCAGATGAATCAGTTATTAGAACTGCTTGCGATGGTTGAACATGGGGGAGAATTGATCAGTTGATGTTTATAATTGTAAGCTATAATGTATCGTAATGCAAATGTTAGAATGAGTGTTTTTTTCCTGTTAGTGCTTCCTGCAGGTTCACTTTAAAGGTTGGGTATGGAATTCTATTTTTTGTCCATCTTTGCAAAATTACTTGAAATCCTTATCATAACCCACTTACAGCCGCTGAGCTAGAAGTACTGACATGAAAAAGTCCAAGATCATCCTGTTGGAACGGGCAGGCTCGAAAAAAATCCAGCCAAATTGATTTCCAGACCCACCGAGTGGCATTGGACAGTAAGTACGTCAATCAAACAGTCGTACTGCACTCCCCAGCTCCCCGCGCGTGACCCCTTTGTGCACATACTCAAAGCTTGTGACCCAGAGCAAGCTTGTGTTTGTTGTTATCCTGCGGTAGCTACTGGAGCTAGCTAACTAGCTAATGGCTCGCTTCTGTGTTTGCGCTCGTGCATGATTGTGTCGTTCATGTACTTGGAATTGGGTGGAGTCAGCGTTGGAAGGAGGGTAGTAGGAACCATTAGATATATTTTATTAAGGCCCCAATCCCATCTTTCTTGCTCACTGTCTCTCAAACCTACATCTAACCCTAAACCCTACCCCTTACCCTTCATTGCTTCAGCTCATTGCTACCCCTAACCGATCCCCTTACCAAATGGGACAACCCTACCCTGTGACGTCATCAAACCTGAGCCCGGCAGCTCCCCGACCGCGGGCCGCCCGGTCCACGGCCGGGCTGCAGAGCCCTATTACGGGCTCTGCAGCCCGGCCGTGGCCCGGGGTCGGGCGGCCCAGGTCGCGGAGCTGTCGGGCTCATGTCGTATGATATCCAGATCTTCCGAGAGTCGTTCTACAGCCCCTAACACATTACCCCATAAACATGCAATGAAATGGGCGAAATGGGACATGAAAATAGGGCAAGTGTTGACATGGAACTATCCATGTTGCGGAGATCGCGAGCTAATTCGCTAACTAGCGATTAGTGCATGACAATTCAACCCGCGGTGGTTATGTATCTGGTATATAACGAATCTGTCTATAAATGCATTGAAACTACATTTCGATAATATAACATATCATATAACACATTACAAAATATAATATAATATATTAGTATATTTTTCACCTGGAGTCACTAAGAACATGGAGTCTGGATATCATACGAACATGAGCCCGGCACTCCCGGCCGCGGCCGGCCCGGTCCACGGCCGGGCTGCAGAGCCTATCACGGGCTCTGCAGCCGGCCGTGGACCGGGTCGGGCGGCCCCCAGGGTCGGGAGCTGGCCGCCGGGCTCATGGTCGTATGATATCCCAGATCTTCCGAGAGTCCGCGCCGCGCTGCCAGAGTATATAATTAATAAAATAATTTAATAGTTTATTACAGAGAAAACACTTAAATTGGTGTTTTTCAAAAATCCTTGTCGCATCTTTTCTCGCCTCCATCTTGTCTAGTGATATTCTCGATTTTCAGTTTTCTCTCGCAAGGTATCGTGGGAGCAAGGTCACAACTGAAGCGCTTTGAGGAGCCCATCGAAAATTCTTCAATTTTGAGGGGA
>OLKM01000040.1:302563-452563 GCA_900291075.1 Melanogrammus aeglefinus
AGTTTTTCACGTTAAACTGAATAAAAGTGTAATTTTTTTTGTCCACGTCACAATAATTGTAATTATTATTTAAATGGAGTATGCCTAGTGTGGATTACGATATAAGACAAAAGGGTTAAAATATAGTGGCCTACATCATTGTGAGAGCGAATAATCTACATGGAGAGTGAGGTTGGTGAGGGTTGGTACTTTTAACCATGGTATGGAACCAGCTCAAGGGGTACGACTGGTCAAAAAAGGTTTGTTGGAACACTGCTCTTATAGTATGACGGCTGGATTGGTCGCATGGATGGGTGGTCCTTTAGCGATTGAGGGCGGTGCAGTGTGTGTCCTGCGTCAGACTGGGTATAGGCTTATCGATGTATACCTGTCTTATCAGAGTGCGACTTGTGGGCGGCACTTTTTGAAACCGCCTTGCGTGTAATAAGACTTTGCAGGACGACATTTCTAATCAAAAAGTTGTCGCCGTGGGTGGTCTTGACAACGTTTTTTTCCCCCGGCTGCCATGCGTGTTTAAAGGGAATGATAAATCAGCAGATCATCACATACTCGTATCAAAGATGGCCCATCAGGTAATTACAACAGCATGTAACGTTATTAAGTCTATATGACAGCAGTATTACATTTCTATCATGTTAATCCACATGAAGAGTCTCCCAATGATATTGCTTTCTATTTAATACATGATATCATTGGATGCGGTGAGATGTTGATACAAATGATGAGCCTGCTCTCGTCCTGGGTCTCTGCTGTAACTCCTCCACTTCTCTTGAACTTTATCTTTTTTGTTTTGTGTTGGACAGATAACTCCTCAGGTGCGAACCATTGAGCAAACATACTGTTGTGTATGTAAGTGGATAGTATTAAGTATAAAGCAGTGAGAGACGGAGAAGATTCATAACATTCTTTTTAATCTACTTCCGTGTATCGTTCTACCTCCACTCTGGTACATGCGTATTATATGAACAACTCTGGTGGCATAGTGCCACTACCTGGGCAGAATGGGCATTGCACTATACCACATATTTCTCTCTTGTAGGAAATTAAACTGTACTGTAGCACAAGAATATCCGTACTTCAAGAACAATCAATGTAAACTAAAACAACAGTTATAGTAATCGACATAAAAAACACTTTATCTTTAGTTGTAGCAATCTAGATATATAAAAGACACTTTATCTTTAGTAGTAGCAAACGAATGAAAAATTATGGGCTAGTAAAACAGTATACAATTTTCAGCAATTTTTTTGTTTTTTGTGTGGTGTGTGTGTGTGCTGGTTTAAGTCACATAGTCTCTGGACCACACTTGGTACCCTGGGAGAGGGGACTGTACAGTTTCAGGTGGTTCAGATGTGCCTGGTAGCACACAAGCATCATCACGCTGTGCTGTAGAAGCACTGGAACCCATGGAGGCTGTCGGTGCAAGGTGGATCACATCCCACACTTTCCCATCAGAACATTTCCCAGCTACCACCTTGAAGGGCTGGGTGAATTTTGAATGTCCCTTTGCAGTGATTCCAGGCTTCCGAATGCGAACAGAAGAACCAACTTGGAAAGAAGGTGGTTTCGCACCACGTCGTTGATCTGTGTACCGTTTTGTTTTCTCTTGTTTCCTCTCGATGTTTTGTTTTAGGTTTGTTTGATCTTTAATAGGCAGTAGCTCGGCAGGAGATACTGAGGTTATGGCATGGGGAGTGGCTCTGTATGTATGCAAAAACTCAGTTACAAAGGCTTTCAAAGGTTTACCTTCAATCCTGGCAGTCTGTAAAACAGTCCTTGAATACTCTGTTGAAGCGTTCTATTTCCCCATTTGCTTGTGGGTAATACAAAGAGCTGTGGCAACGCTTGATATCTCTTGTCAGCAAGGAAGGACTCAAACTCAGCTGAAACAAACTGAGGGCCATTGTCAGTGACCAGTTCAAGTGGATTTCCTTCCCTACTAAACACCGTGGCAAGAAAGGTCTTCACAGTCATTGAGGTAACAGCTGAGCAGAAGGCAATCTCAGGCCATCGGCTGTAGTAGTCAACGAGTGTGATTGCAAAGCGGCAGTCAGGAGGTGCAGTCTGTATAGGTCCCACAATATATCCACTGCTAGCTTTTCCCAGGCTGCAGTTGGAGTCAGCACAGGTTGCAGCGGGGCGACATGGGTGATTGCAGTTTTGTCGTGCTTCTGGAGCACGGCACGTGCATCACAGGCCTTCGAGAGGTCTTCAGCAGTGACTGCTGCAAAGTCAGCTGAAACAACAGCCACCATCTCCAGCTCAGGCTCTTGATGGTTCTCGTCGTCTGACGCATCTGTTGTTGTGACGACTGTTGGCAAAGGAAGGATCGAACAAGGCAAGAGAAGGACTTGTAGCCATTATGTCTTTAACTCTGGAGAAGTTCTCTTGGGCATCCTTGGTCCAATGGAAATCAGCAGACTTTCGAAGTAGAGCACGAAGAGGTTCCATAATTGTGGCGTAGTTAGGAATGAACTTTGAATACCACGCGGTCAGGCAAAGAAAAGAACGTAGCGACTGAGCATCATGAGGAGGGGGAGCTTGAGTCACAGCTTGGACATGGCCAGGGTCTGGATGTAGGCCAGAGGCAGAAACGAGATTCCCAAGGAAGGACAACTCAGTCTTCCTGAAGTGGCATTTCGCTGTGTCCAGCTTCAACCCAGTGGAGGACCGCTTTCAATCTTGTCTCATGAAGTGCGGGGGTCTCTCCGTATGCTATGATGTCATCCAAATAGCATTGCACACCTGGTTGATCTGCCAGGATCTGAGGCATCATCCGTTGAAAGGCACTGAGGGCTGTGGCCAGGCCATATGGGACTCTTGTGAAACAAAAAAGTCTGTCCTGCGTCATGAATGCTGTAAGGTCTCTGCTGCTTGGATGTAGCTGGACTTGATGCTAGGCATTTTTAAAATCAATTGTGGAGTACATTGTTAGCACCACGGAGCTCACAAAAGACTTCTTCGATGTGTGGCAAAGGGTGACTATCACCACTGCTCTAAGCCTCACGTAGATCCACATAAAGACGAATGCCGCCAGTCTTCTTCTTTACGACCACCACAGTAGACACCCAGGCAGATGAGTCCACTCTCTCTATGATACCTTCGAAATAAATGTATATATAGTCAAGAAGTGTCGTGGAAATATACTTTGATATGCTATGATATTTACTAGAAATGAATCGCAGGATGTCTCACGGCCATTGTGTTCAATATTGATTGTATGAGTTGATTGTCGTCAGCCTCACTTGTGATTTATCGACTACCAAATGTTGTTGCGTTGACGAAGGGTTATCGAGCGAAAGCAGTGATGACGAGCCACTGGTCAAGATCGCCTCCAAGAGGCCTCAGGTGACCATGCTTCTGAAGGTGATGGTGGAGCGGTGTCAGGTTAAGGAGTTTGGGAACAGGTGTAAAGGCACAGGTAAGACTACAGCCGGTGCAGCAAACACATATCCCTGTAACGCGATTGTTGCTTAGAAGATTTCCACGCATCTTGTTTCTATCTTTATTCACGTGTTTCTTGTTTCCCCACACAGTAGTAATAACTAGAACTGGTTCGTAGGGATGAAAAGTCTCCCGTTGATGTTACTTTCTATTGAATGCATGATGATATCCTTGGATGTTGTGAGGGGATGAGGTACAAATGATGAGCCTGCTCTCATCTTGGGTCTCGGTTGGGTCCTCAGAGCTCCGTCTGCGGCTGGACCCCAGCGTCTTAGAGGAGGAAGCCGAAATACAAAGGCGTAAACCGGACGGAAAAAAAGGCTTTTGTAAAACGGAGGAAAGGGACGAAAGTGGTAGGAAAAACTTAACGTTGGAACAATTTAAGACCCTTTTAGGATCGTCATTCATGCAATTCAGCACCTCTTCTTGATCATTCGGGCTGTTGTCTGCCATTATATTTATGTCCAACCAGTTCTGGACAGTGCTGATGATGAAGACGATGTTCCTCTGATGAGTGTACTGAAGAATCTAAAGGATGAGAAACAGTCTGAGCAGACAGACGGTCAGACCCTCAACTCTGAGGGTCAAACACACGACCAAGGTAGGTGGAATAAAATAACAATAATCCTTGTGTGATATAAGTACATTATGTCTTTCACAAGACTCCAAATAATCTTCTACAATAAAATCACAAGGCTACTTTAAAGTTTTTTCTGACTTAAGCTGTTTCCAGGATGTGTTATATTTCATACTGGATGTATTTCTGTGTCTGTAACTTTATATTCCCTGTGTTGTGTTGACAGGAGACTCCTCAGATGATGAGCCCTTGTCCAGAGTAGCCAAGTCTCGTGCAGCAAAGAAAGCTTCAGCCAATCAGAACCAATCTAAAAAAATCCATATGCGTAAAACAGCAGGTGAATATATGATTTTTTCGAATTTGACAAAATACACCTCAGAGTCAAATTGCCAAAGTGTTTTTTATTTCTCAAAAGTAATTCATATAATATAATATAATTATATTTTTTTAAATCAAATAAATGACGCAATCATTAAATAAATTGTATTTTACTAATAAGTATACAGCATAATGCCTTTATAATAAATAATATATTTTAGATTTTTGTAAAGCTCTTTGCAGCAATTGTCTTATTTGTAATCGCCTAAGAATAAAACGATGGTAATGACAGAAAGTCCTAGCTTTAGTGTTGCCTTGTGTTGGATATCACTGCATTTGGCCATCTATTATCCTATTGGTCCTCCCAGTTCTGAATAGTTCTGATGATGAAGATGATGTTCCTCTGATGAACTTACTGAAGAAGACAACGGAGGAGGAACAGTCTGAGCAGAAAGCAGGTCAGACCCTCAACTCTGAGGCCCCTCAGACACAACATGTTATATTTCATGCTGGATGTATTTCTGTGTCTGTAACTTTATTTTCCCTGTGTTGTGTTGACAGGAGACTCCTCAGATGATGAGCCCTTGTTCAGAGTAGCCAGGTCTCGTGCAGCAAAGAAAGCTTCAGCCAATCAGATCCAATCTAGAAGCATCAATATGGGGAAAAGACCAGCAGGTGACGCCTCGTTAAACGTGACAAAATACACATGAAATTGTTTTATGTATTACAAGTAATTAACATAATTTAATATAATCAACATTGAGTGTGAACATAATGGAAAGAATTTAAATCAAGTCTCAATGTGACCAATAGATTCTGTCAGATTCCCTTTTTACCATTTATCATCTACCATTTTATGTCCTCCCAGTGCTGAACAGTTCTGATGATGAGGATGAGGATGATGAAGATGATGTACCTCTGGGGAACTTACTGAAGAAGCTAAAGGAGGAGAAAACTTCTGAGCAGACTGCAGGTCAGAGCCTCAGTTCTGAGGCTCCACAGACACAAGATGAGGGTAGGTGGAGTTGAATAAAGATAATCCTAGTGCGTTATAATTTATACTACATTATTATATACATTATATCTTTCACAAGACTGGAAATAATCTTCTTTTAATACGATGACACGGACACATTTGAGTTCCTCTGTCTTCAGCTGTTCCAGGATGTGTTATATTTTATACTGGATGTATTTCTGTGTCTGTAACTTTATATTCCCTGTGTTGTGTTGACAGTAGACTCCTCAGATGATGAGCCCTTGTCCAGAGTAGCCAAGTCTCGTGCAGCAAAGAAAGCTTCAGCCAATCAGAACCAATCTAAAAAAATCCATACGTGTAAAACAACAGCAGGTGAATATATTCTTTTTTCTAATTTGACAAAATACACCTCAGAGTCAAAGTGCCAAAGTGTTTTTTATTTCTCAAAAGTAATTCATATAATATAATCATATTATCTTTTTTAAATCAAAGAAATGACGCAATCATTAAATAAATTGTACTTTACTTATAAGTATACGGCATAATGCCTTTTATAATAAATAACATATTTTAGATTTTTGTAAAGCTCTTTGCAGCAATTGTCTTATTTGTCATCGCCTAAGAATAAAACAAACATAACCGCAGAACATGATGGTAATGACAGAAAGTCCTAGCTTTAGTGTTGCCTTGTGTTGGATATCACTGCATTTGGCCATCTATTATCCTATTGGTCCTCCCAGTTCTGAATAGTTCTGATGATGAAGATGATGTTCCTCTGATGAACTTACTGAAGAAGACAACGGAGGAGAAACAGTCTGAGCAGACAGCAGGTCAGACCCTCAACTCTGAGGCCCCTCAGACACAACATGTTATATTTCATGCTGGATGTATTTCTGTGTCTATAACTTTATTTTCCCTGTGTTGTGTTGACAGTAGACTCCTCAGATGATGAGCCCTTGTTCAGAGTAGCCAGGTCTCGTGCAGCAAAGAAAGCTTCAGCCAATCAGATCCAATCTAGAAGGATCAATATGGGGAAAAGACCAGCAGGTGACGCCTCGTTAAACGTGACCAAAATACACATGAAATTGTTTTATGTATTACAAGTAATTAACATAATTTAATATAATCAACATTGAGTGTGAACATAAATGGAAAGAATTTAAATCAAGTTCAATGTGACCAATAGATCTTGTCAGATTCCCTTTTTCCATTTATCATCTACCATTTTTATGTCTCCCAGTGCTGAACAGTTCTGATGATGAGGATGAGGAGGATGATGAAGATGATGTACCTCTGGGGAACTTACTGAAGAAGCTAAAGGAGGAGAAAACTTCTGAGCAGACTGCAGGTCAGAGCCTCAGTTCTGAGGCTCCACAGACACAAGATGAGGGTAGGTGGAGTTGAATAAAGATAATCCTAGTGCGTTATAACTTATACTACATTATTTACATTATATCTTTCACAAGACTGGAAATAATCTTCTTTAATACGATGACACGGACACATTTGAGTTCCTCTGTCTTCAGCTGTTTCCAGGATGTGTTATATTTCATACTGGATGTATTTCTGTGTCTGTAACTTTATATTCCCTGTGTTGTGTTGACAGGAGACTCCTCAGATGATGAGCCCTTGTCCAGAGTAGCCAGGTCTCGTGCAGCAAAGAAAGCTTCAGCCAATCAGAACCAATCTAAAAAAATTCATATGTGTAAAACCACAGCAGGTGAATATATGATTTTTTATAATTTGACAAAATACACCTTAGAGTCAAATTGCCAAAGTGTTTTTTATTTCTCAAAAGTAATTCATATAATATAATCATATTATCTTTTTTAAATCAAATAAATGACGCAATCATTAAATAAATTGTATTTTACTAATAAGTATACAGCATAATGCCTTTTATAATAAATAATATATTTTAGATTTTTGTAAAGCTCTTTGCAGCAATTGTCTTATTTGTCATTGCCTAAGAATAAAACAAACATAACCGCAGAACATGATGGTAATGACAGAAAGTCCTAGCTTTAGTGTTGCCTTGTGTTGGATATCACTGCATTTGGCCATCTATTATCCTATTGGTCCTCCCAGTTCTGAATAGTTCTGATGATGAAGATGATGTTCCTCTGATGAACTTACTGAAGAAGACAACGGAGGAGAAACAGTCTGAGCCGACACCAGGTCAGACCCTCAACTCTGAGGCCCCTCAGACACAACATGTTATATTTCATACTAGATGTATTTCTGTGTCTGTAACTTTATATTCCCTGTGTTGTGTTGACAGGAGACTCCTCAGATGATGAGCCCTTGTCCAGAGTAGCCAAGTCTCATCCAGCAAAGAAGGCCTCGGCCAATCAGAACCAATCTAGAAGTGTCAATATGGGGAAAAGAACAGCAGGTGACGCCTCGTTAAACGTGACAAAATACACATGAAATTATTTTATGTATTACAAGTAATTAACATAATTTAATATAATCAACACTGAGTGTGAATATAATGGAAAGAATTTAAATCAAGTCTCAATGTGACCAATAGATTCTGTCAGATTCCCTTTTACCATTTATCATCTACCATTTTATGTCCTCCCAGTGCTGAACAGTTCTGATGAGGATGATGAAGATGATGTACCTCTGGGGAACTTACTGAAGAAGCTAAAGGAGGAGAAAACTTCTGAGGAGACTGCAGGTCAGAGCCTCAGTTCTGAGGCTCCACAGACACAAGATGAGGGTAGGTGGAGTTGAATAAAGATAATCCTAGTGCGTTATAACTTATACTACATTATTTACATTATATCTTTCACAAGACTGGAAATAATCTTCTTTAATACGATGACACGGACACATTTGAGTTCCTCTGTCTTCAGCTGTTTCCAGGATGTGTTATATTTTATACTAGATGTATTTCTGTGTCTGTAACTTTATATTTTCCCTGTGTTGTGTTGACAGTAGACTCCTCAGATGATGAGCCCTTGTCCAGAGTAGCCAAGTCTCGTGCAGCAAAGAAAGCTTCAGCCAATCAGAACCAATCTAAAAAAATCCATACGTGTAAAACAGCAGGTGAATATATGATTTTTTCTAATTTGACAAAATACACCTCAGAGTCAAAGTGCCAAAGTGGTTTATTTCTCAAAAGTAATTCATATAATATAATTATATATTTTTAATTAAACAAATGATGCAATCATTGAATAAATTGTATTTAAATAATAAGTATACAGCATAATGCCTTTATAATAAATAACATATTTTAGATTTTTGTAAAGCTCTTTGCAGCAATTGTCTTATTTGTCATCGCCTAAGAATAAAACAAACATAACCGCAGAACATGATGGTAATGACAGAAAGTCCTAGCTTTAGTGTTGCCTTGTGTTGGATATCACTGCATTTGGCCATCTATTATCCTATTGGTCCTCCCAGTTCTGAATAGTTCTGATGATGAAGATGATGTTCCTGTGATGAACTTACTGAAGAAGACAACGGAGGAGAAACAGTCTGAGCCGACAGCAGGTCAGACCCTCAACTCTGAGGCCCCTCAGACACAACACGATGGTAGGTGGAATAAGACATCCTGGGTTTCACTTACTTCCCGAATAACGTTTTATTACATACTGTACAGGGAAACTACAAGGGTATATTTCGCCCTTTTAGCCATAAGCTGTTTCCAGGTTCGATTTTGATTCATAATGTCGTAGCTCCCCTTTAACTTTATCTTCTTTGTGTTGCGTTGGACAGATGACTCCTCAGATGACGAACCATTGAGCAAATTTACAAACACTCGACCTTCAAAGAAAGAGGAGGCAAATCCGATCGAGTTGAAGAGCAGCCGCAGAACTAACCAAAAGAAAAAAAGAACAGGTGCAGTCCTCTTTACACTTCAGAACAAATGACAGCTTCAGTCCACATGTGACTCTTCTATCTTCTTAGGCTTAGGGTTAGAATAAATAATTCCTCATTGTTTAACATTTAATGTATTTTGTGAATATATTTTCATGTGCGTATTACTGCGTATTTATATAATTCCTTTATTTAGTATTTCTCCACATTACCTTGTTGTTCACCCCTCCATATCCAGGGTCTACCAGTGACGACTCAGACGATGAGCCGAGTAAGATGACGTCCCCCAGGCCTTCAACCAAGAGCCGGAAACCTCAGCCTGAACCTCAGAGGCGCAGGCAGAAAGGTAGCCACCATAGCAACGTCCTTAATCATGTCCACACGCCCATAAATAATGTACTCACAAGGTTGAACTATGTAATTTAGTTTTTACGAATACTATTTGAGCCTTTATTAATTTATCAAATGCATAGAACCATTGTGGTGGAATAAAACCACGACCTAATTCTAAACTAACTAGAGATTAAAAGTAACTGAGGAGCCCGGGTTGAGTATGACAAAAAGACTTTATCGTCAAAAAAGCAACAATAAAGCAGAGCGGTTTGCAAAGAACTGACGGTCAATCGATCGAGGTCTCCTCTTTATCCACATGTTCAGAGCAGTCCCTCATTTGGGGTTTCCGCCCACAATACGTCATGATCCCTCTGATGAAGTGGCCGGCAACACTAATCTAAAACACCAGGCCTGAGGTCAACACACATTGACCCCGTGGTCTCCGGTCTCAGGGAAGGAGGGGGTTCCAACTTGTCTGACCCCAGACCCCCTGGCGCCGTGCTAAGCCCTGAACCAGAGATGTTCCAGATGTTTTCTACCATTAGATATTTAGGCCTAGTAATAATCATGGTTTAACATAGAATATAATCAATAATTTCTACCACACTATCAGGGACCTAACCCAGTCCCTTTCGGCTGGGAGTCCTGTCCGGCCCTACCTCAAAGAGTATCTGCTGATATCCGCTGGTCTATGCGCTGGTCTTTCCCCAGACACAGAGTCCTCAGATGGGAGCTCTGATGATGACGTTCTGCTGGTGAACCTGAACAGGAAGGAGAACCAGTCCACCACCGAGACCAAGACTAGGTCCACACCGGCCCAGAGGTCTACATCCAAACCCCCCACAAGGGCACCCAGGATGCATGGTATTACCGCTACATGATACTAGTTCAAGTCATAATAATAAACCAGTTCTCTCAGGGCAAAACCAACAAGAAGCCAAAGTTAGATTTCAGTGTTTCTTTTGTTGTTTGGGTGGTTTTGCGTTGTACCGATGTCCCTTTGTATTACGGTTCAGAAGACCCCCCTTTTCCCGATGTGACTGTTGTGATTTCTGTTGAACAGCAACCGCAGCGGAGAGCTCTGACGACGAACCTCTGCTCAACCTGTTAAAGAAGCCGCTCAAAGACGGGACAAACAAAAGTTTGTCGCAAGGGAATGGCCAGAGGACAGAGAAGAGAGACCAAACTCCTTCAAATAACAACCAAGGGCCAACAGGAAAGGCCATAGTCACCAAGAAGATGAAAAGACAAAGAGCTTGCAATAATGGTAACACAGTGCCCCAATCAGAGGGGAATTCAGGTCAAGGTGCTTTGTTTGAACAAGAACCAGGGACTTGTTGACTTGTCAGGGTTGACCATGGAATATGGCCGTGTTTCTCTGCCACAAGCATTTTAGAGAGTGTGGTTCCTAATGGCTTCCCACATGCTAAGTAGAACACTCTGCTAAATGAATTGCAACTTAATGAAAGCAGAAATTAATATATAGTCAAGGCGTGTTGTGGAAATATACTTGCCTAACTGAGATTTTTAAATGAAATGAATCGCAGGATGTCTCATGGCCATTGTGTTCAATATTGATGGTATGAGTTGATTGGCGTCAGCCTCACTTGTGATTTATCGACTACCAAATGTTGTTGCGTTGACGAAGGGTTATCGAGCGACAGCAGTGATGACGAGCCACTGGTCAAGATCGCCTCCAAGAGGCCTCAGGTGACCATGCTTCTGAAGGTGATGGTGGAGCGGTGTCAGGTTTAAGGAGTTGGGGAACAGGTGTAAAGGCACAGGTAAGACTACAGCCGGTGCAACAAACACATATCCCTTTAAGAGGATTGTCGCTTAGAAGATTTACATGCATCTCGTTTCTATCTTTATTCACGTGTTTCTTTTTTTCCCACACAGAAATAACTAGGACTGGTTCGTAGGGCCCCTTAGCCTGGTTATACGCTGACTTTCGCGCAATTTCATTTTGCGCTGCCCGCTGAAGCAGGAAGACAGCTTTGAAGGAATGAGGAAGCCTTCTACACCAATGCTTTATTATGGTATATCGTGTTCGAGCAGTTCATGTTGCATTTCGGAAATGTCTAGTTAGTCATAGAAAATCTTTAAATGTTTTTTAAAATTCAAAAGATTTTATGTAAATGATCATTTGCATATTTTATTGTAGTGTAATATTTTTATTCGATGTGAGTTTTTTTCTGTGTTCCTTTTTATTTAGATGTATGCATCATTTTATGTATTGTCCATAGTATGTCACTTTACACATGTTTTGAAAAGAAAAATGAGGTGGAAAATGATTTTGTCGTTCAAAAGTATTAAAACATTTCATACATGATCATTCATGATTCGTTTCCTGCAGCGTTCCATTCAAATATAACATGAAATATGTCCCGAAAGCGTCCAACCAAGATGAATGAAAAAGAAAATACTAGATTGAACCTTTAAGAAAATCCAATTTCTTCGTCCGTGTATCAATTATTGTTGAGTGTTTCTGCGGCCAGAACTCGCAATGGAACTGCTACTCCCAAATAGGGTGAAGCAATATTCTGACATCCATTTTCCAATGGTAATAAGCATTTAGACTAGGGTCACCAGTCACACCATCAACCCTAGCACTCCCCTAGGCCATGACACAGTACACCACTGACACCCCGTCACATCGATGGACATTTGCAAAGCATCTCATCCCAGTCTCTGGCTGAGATCGAGTGTTTTTTTTTCTCTTGCTATTTCCTCCTTGGACACTAGTGTTATTCTGAGTCAAGTGCAGCTCAACAGCTTCACTGGGTGGCTGCGGTCGTTGCAGCTAGCGACATGCCAAGTTCCCCCCGTCCTCCTCCTGACACACAACCTTGAGCCGCTGGTCGCGACACCGAAGAAGCGGTCTGAACCGCAGCCCACTTTTAGCCCCCATGACACCGGGAGTAGTGTTACTGGGACCTGAAATACCGAGGTGATAAGAGGCATTGACGTACGTATGCTAATGACATAGCATGCTGTGTTCTCCTGGAGCGGGACGAGGTCCTCGTCTGTGATATTTAAGGAAATGGCTGAATTAAGATGCCGAGGAACAATCCCAATAGCCGGGGGAGGAGGAGAAGAAGAAGAGCCGCCGACGGAGCTCAACTCTCCAACTGCACGTAAGTTAGGCTACTATGCTAACATGCTATCTCCACTACCAGTGCTGATAGTCAACGTTGTGCCCTGAGCTTGGTGTAAATGAGTCCTTTCCATGCCGTGATAACTACTAGTTTCTCTTAACAAGTTTGTTTTTATTAACAAGTTGTGGATGAGTGGTCGACGGAGAGCAAACAAGAGGAAGAGAAAGGCGGCGAAGAGGTGACCGAGGAGGGCAAGAAGGAGCCCAGCGGAGAGGAGCATGATGCTGCGCAGGAGAATGGAGTTACCGCTGAAAAGTCCTCCGATAAAAAGTGTAACAGCAGCTCAAAGTGTAAGTATGTAAACACAAATACTGCCAATTAGTATTGTTGAACGGCTTAGAGCGGGGTTTTTTTGTAAACGGAAGGTTGCTAGTTCACTCCCTGGGTCCTCCCAGCTGGGTGTCCCTGAGCAAGACGCCTCACCCTAAATGCCATTGCCCCCGATGACCGGGCTATCACCTTGCATGGTTGACCCCGCCGTCGGTGTCTGGATGTGTGAAAGTGTCTGCTAAAATGCCATGAATGTAAAAATATAAATAAAGCTAAATATAATCAGTAGTGTCTCTCCTGTCGGATTGGGTTCCTGAGCACTTTACACGTTAATAACTAGGTTACTGATACTTAAGTCGTAGCTAGTAAGTAGTCGTTCATCCAATGTCACTATATTGATGTTCACTATTGCTCCCAAAAAAATACCCTGATCCATGCCAACATTTTTGTTACCAACAATCGCTCCAGGTCTCTCGCTCACACATCTCCATAGATCCAAACAGACGTCTAACATGTTTATTAACGGTTGTCTCTCCCCAACCAGCGGGCACTCTGCAGCGGGCCGTGAAGCTGTTCTTTGGGTGCCTGGCGGCGGTCGCGTGTGGCGTGGTCTACACGGGCTACCTGTCCACCTACCATGACAGGAAGTTCTGGTTTTCAAACCGCCAGGTGAGCATGACGTGATGCGTGTTCAGGTGATAGCATTCAGTTACACTTCCTCCTGGTCGATCTTTCGAAAAAAAAAAAAAAAATTTGGATGCAATTTTCATTGTGTTGTCTGCTAGGAGCTGGAGCGAGAGATCTCATTGCAGGGAGGCAGTGGCTTCTACTATTACTACTTCAAACACATGCTGTCTGCACCTTCTTTTGAAATGGGTGATTGTTTTTTTATCAGAATTGAATGTCACCTCACCTCCATATCCACATGGTTTAAGTCCTGTTACTCTGTTACTTACGTTTATGTTTACGTGTGGTCTTCCAGGCGTCTTGGAGCTTACAGTGGATAACAGAACCATCTCTGGGGAGACCATCAATGCAGTGGAACGCTTGTCTCTTTACCCAGAAGTCATTACTGCATTTGTGTACAGAGTCACAGAAAGCCAGGTGAGTCAGGGTCTAATGGGATTCTTTTGTTACGTAAAAATCTGGATCTGGAGTTTATTTTTGGAGGGCTGGGGGATGTACATGTCACGACTTATCCGCACCAAAAGGGGAATCACATTCCTTTACTTTGAGTCATACATCATTACCTTGCGGTCTGTGTATCAGTATTTCCCCTTTTCTCTAAATCTATTTCCTTCTCTCACTCTCTCACTCACCCACTCGCCTTACTAATCATGGAACCATATCTTCCAGTCGCTTCCTAAGGGCATCGAAATAACATCACCCCCTGTTCACTCTCTCCCCCAACCACCTGACCTCAGGACTTCATGGATCCCATCTGCTTCTACATCGGGGCGGTGTTCTGTCTGCAGGCGCTCTACGTCACCGCCCTGTTTGTCACCAGCTGGGTGATGAGTGGCACCTGGGTGGCGGGCATGTTGGCCGTGGCCTGGTTCGTCATCAACAAGTGAGCCATGAGACCAACTGCCAAAAAGACACACAGCTGTTTGCGCTTTTACCTTCCCAGCAGGAAACATTGATTAACTTAGACATTAGTTTCATTTGAAAACTCGGCACAGGTGGTGAAGTTGAATAGTTATTTTTTTTTTAAATCTTTTCAAACGTTTCAAGCTGATAATAATCGAGAGGATGGATCTCTCTTTGTGGTGCGCAGGTCGGATACGACCCAGCTGGACCAAGCCATCCCACTGCGGGAGAACTGGGCGCTGCCGTACTTCTCCTGGCAGGTGGCCGCCCTCACCGGCTTCCTCAGCAACAGTGTCGGCCCCTCCCAAGAGGTGAGGCTCCGCCCCTGGCAACCTCGGACCTCAGTAACATACAGTATCAGCCAATCGTTTGTCTCACTGACAATGTGACACGCGTAGTCCATGTCTTCTGCTTGAATTTGGATTACATGGGTAAACAAATACCATGACGGTGTGATATACAGGACTGGCTTTATCCACTTACTTTCTACGTGTTTTTAAAACTAAGTTGTCATGCTCCGGTCCCCACAGTGCTACATTCAGGCTTAATCCTTTAGCAGACGCTATTACCCAAGGCGACCACAAAGGGAACATTGAAATGATCAACCTTTGAGTCCCTGCACACGCAGAACAAGGGGGGCCTTCTTTAGTAGAAGCAAGGTTAGTCGATTTATGAAAATGATCATTTTATCAGTGGTAGTCTGGTAAGTGCACAATAGGAGCCTCTGTATCCGAGTGAGTCACAACAGGACGCGTCTTCTCACCACAACGCGAGCGCTTCACACAACAGAGGTCCCAGCTGCTCTCATTGAGCTGAGCAGACGAGACGGGAGATGAAAAGGTGTTCTGCTAACAGGAAGCCCCCCTCTGTGTCTGTGTCCTCGTAGTTGTTCTGCCACCTGACTGTGAGCGCCACCACCTTCTCCTTCCTGCTGCTGTGGGAGCACAGCCACTACGTGCTCTTCATCCAGGCCCTGGGCCTTCTGCTGCTGGACGCCTTTGACCTGGTGCCCACGCGCAAGGTGTGTGTGTGTGTGTGTGTGTGTGTGTGTGTGTGTGTGTGTGTGTGTGTGTGTGTGTGTGTGTGTGTGTGTGTGTGTGTGTGTGTGTGTGTGTGTGTGTGTGTGTGTGTGTGTGTGTGTGTGTGTGTGTGTGTGTGTGTGTGTGTGTGTGTGTGTGATACTGAGTGATCGGAGTCCGGAATGGGGGAAGGGCATAATCCAATTGTTAGGGTGATACCTCAACCACAATTGTTTTTAATATGTATCAACGTAGCAAGAGTCTGTTAAATATCTACCTATTATTAAACAAAAGTTTTTTATGCTGTATAACTGCACAATGTTCAATTGATTGATCAAGATGTATCTCACGTTAGCTGTATTAGTTAATTGTCGATGCTTCCATGTCAGTGGCCCGTTAATGTTTTATAGGTCGGTGAATACATTGTGTATGACCTCATTGGGCATGTCAAAGCCCTCATGCTTCTCTCTGGCCCTGGCACCCTGCAGGTGGTGGACGTCCACCGGGTGTACCTGAGCTCTCTGGCCCTGGTCTACGTGATCCGCTTCCAGAGTCCCAGCCTGCTGGGCTGCCCCCTGCTCTGCCTGCTGATTGGCTCTCTGCTGGCCAGGTACTTCCAGGTAGAGTTAGCGGCTCTCTCTCACATCTAGAATAATGACGTTTTCCTAGTTTTCCTGTCTGGGAGTTAATGGAGTATATTTGATCTGATGATGGAGGGTTAACTGGGCTTTTAAAACTCAAGGGGAAATAAATAGTTTGATTGTGAGGTGTTTTTAAATAATTGTGGCACGGGACCCTATCCACTTGAGTTGGAATGATTTAATGATTTGCTAAATGAATACTGAACTATTTTTAGTCTTTTTTGAAAGAGATATGCTATGGAGCACTCTGACATCCTCTCCTCTCCTATCCCCTCCTCTCTCTTCTCTCTGCTCGTCAGGGATCTAAGCAGCGGCTCTCATATTTCCACAGCGGTGCATCGCCGCTGCTGCGGTGTCGATAGCACAGTAGCACTGAGTATACTTTTTGTTCTGTAATTTCAGCAAAACCTGAAGGTGGGTCCGATCTTTGCCCGACTGCTGAAGCTGTTCTTCCATTTCTACCTGGTGTTCACCACAGGGATCACCTTCAGCTACCTGGTCAAGGTGAGTCTGGGGTGGCTGCCCTGTGGTCGACATGGTGCCAGCCATAGGGGACCAGCAAGGGGACTCTGGAGCACCAAACACTAGAGAGGACTGTATAATTAAAGAGGGGATGTAAATTATAAGAAATTAGGGTTGAGGTTAATCCTTAAAATGTTTCAAAAACACTTTTTAGATATTTCTTTCTTTTTTTTCTGAAATTCCCCTACTTGTAGAATCTCAAATGCACAAAAACTGACTACATAATGTATAGATCACTTTGGATAAAAACATCTGCTACATAACTTAATGGTAGTAAACCGTAATAGTGAGAGTAATTTGATGTTGTTATTTATTTTTATTTTCACAGAAACTCCTCCCAACCGGTGACAGTGACTTCTTCTTGAAGTTCTTAGAAGTGAAGTTTGGCTTCAACAGAACAACGTGAGTATAACAGTATTTATACTTCACAGCTGCAAAATTTCGAATATAAGTATTTAAGTATTTAACTTAAAAGATGTCCGTAAACAGTTAATTGTTAGTCAGCTACTTTTTTTTAGAATACTTATGTTATTACTTAATACTGCAAATTGTACTTGCATTTAAAGGTCATATCTGCAATAATGTATATATTTTGAAGTAGTATTTATCTAAAAAAAATGTATTATTAGTATTACACATTATCTTTGAAACGCCAGCCTTTAATGTAAAGCTAACAAGCCAACTTTTTAACCCTGTTTTTTGATCTGCTGTCCTTATCGACCCCCTGCAGGGACTTTGTGACCAACTTCCTGCTGTGCCAAGATGGCTTCCAGTCGCCGAGCCAGGAGCTGTTCCTGCGGCTGACCCAGGCCTCGGTGCTGCCCTTCTACCTGCTGGTGTTGTCCGTGTGCCTGGTGTCCACCCTGCAGACCGTCTACGCCAGGCTGAGGTAGCTCACACAGCTACACGTGCACTTAAAAGCTCTTGTTATCGATCGTTTAGCTTGGAAGGTTAATTAAGTATTAACGATAATACGGTTTGCTAATGCACGGCCATTTGGAACCCATTCCATGTGAATTGTGAGTGGGCGTGTTTCAGAATCACAGCAAAGGATGACAACCTCGCTCTTGCACTCGCTCTCATTTACTTCCTGCTTTACAGGGGACAGCCAATGAAGACCAACCTCAGGCTGGAGGACGGACGAATAGGAGAGCAGCCTGAGGTGGCCTACCACGTGGTCCACACAGTGTTGTTTGGAGGGCTGGCCATGGTTTCTGAGGGGTATGTCTCTCTCTACTATTCAACTGGAAATATCTTTATTACCATGGAAAATTAACACTTATATATATATATATATATTTTTTTTTTTTATAAACAAGGTGAAATGTAAATTATACTAAAGTACTGCCAGACATTATTTTACAATATCATGTACATGCAAACTAAAATCCAGAGTTATAAAGCACAATCATATATAAAATCACATGAAGAGTGTCAATCTTTTTGTATTGCAGTTAGCTCACTAGGTATCAGCTAGGCAGTTCTCCGTCTAGGCATTAGGTAAAGCTCTCCCCTCGCGGCCTCCCTCTACCCCCCCAGGATGAAGTACCTGTGGACGCCTCACGTCTGCATGCTGACGGCGTTCGGGGTGTGCTCCCCTGACCTCTGGATGACCGTGTTCAGGTGGCTCAGGCTCCGCTCCATACACCCCGTAGTGCTGGTAGGACCCCCGCCCTGGCACCCCCTGTCATAATGAGGTCTTGCACGATCCCCTGTTGAGTCGCATCCCCTGTAAACCAAATGGTTTGTCTCATTTATGTATTTTCTTCGCTCTCTCCAGGCCTTGATCTTAAGCACAGCCGTTCCCACCATCATTGGTTTCAGTCTGTGGAGAGAGGTGAGCTTCCTTGTACTACAGCGTGTGCACCGTGTGAGTGGTGCTAGTGTTACTGTCTCATCCTCCTCTGATCCTCTTTATCTGCCCTGGGCGGCAGTACTTCCCCCGGGTGCTGGGGGAGCTGTCTGAGCTGCAGGAGATCTACGACACGGACACAGTGGAGCTGGTCACCTGGATCAGGTGAGACTTCACATTGTTTGTGCCTACTCTATCCAATCGACTGACGGTGAGGGATTCACATGGCCTGGTCCTACCAGACCATCGTACTTCATTTCATTTGTACAGAAGGTCTGGAACTGCCCAATTGACAAACGTTCACTCACTTGGAGGCGGGTGTCTTAAAATGATTGGATCTGCCCAGTGCCACTCTGGATCTGCCATAACCAATCGCATAGCGTCTGGTCGTGACGTATGACATGCGACGGGACCGGCTCCTTCACCACTAACAGAGCCAGCTGGAAAATCAAACTTTTCCCGAACCCGGTGGGGAGAAGCGCCACAACATCATGGCCACCAACAAAACTCAGCAAAGCTTGTTCTTGCTCCGGCTTTAATTTATCGATATTCGGCAGCGATCCCACTCGCTCACACTCTCACACTCACACACACACACACACACACCCTCTAACACACTTACTGACCCGCTCACTCTCTCACTCTTTCTCCTCCGCCTGCAGGTCCCAGGCCCCTGCGGGGACGGTGTTCGGGGGGAGCCCCCAGGTGATGGGGGTGGTGAAGCTGTGCACAGGGCTGGCCGTCACCAGCCTACCGCTCTACTTCGACATCCGCCTGCTCAGGAGGAGCGAGGACGTGAGTGCCCACCTCTGACCCCTGCCTTCTGAGCCCTGACCCCTGACCCTGCATCTGACGGTTCAGAATGAACACCATCCACCAGCCAATGGCGGGAGGGTTTGAACTTTTGGCTGGGGAAGCAATATCCAGGGTTACACGTTCAAACAGGTGCTTGGCCTGTAGACTTTTCCACTGAGGCAGTTATAATGTATCAAATATAATATAACATAAAAAAATATACGATAAACATTTACATTTGTGATTGATTTAACAGTACACTTAGTCGTCTCGGTCCACAAAATGCGTTAAAACGCGAGATTCCCTGCCTCACGCCACGTCTATGAATGTTGATAAAGAAAAGAAGTTGACAAAACCCTGGTCTCCTGCTACGGCGTCAGCTCTGCTGCTCGTATCTGTTCGGCCGTAAATCCTTTGATACTCCCTTGCCCGTTTTATAGGCCATTTTTTTGAGAATTCGGCACTCTAAAGCGAACCTACCAACAGATCGGTCCAAAGGTGCGGCGTGTTAAAATGCGGTTTAAGTGCCGTATCACACTCACCTTTTGAACCAAAAGAAGCGATTATGTTCCCTCCTTTCCCACGAGAGTTGATCTGGGTTTCTCTGGGGCTCCACCAGACCTGCCAGGTGTACGCCAGGAGGTCAGCGGAGGACGTGTACAAGATCCTGACCTCCCAGAAGACCAACTACGTAATCCTGGAGGACTCGCTCTGCAACGAGTACACGCACAAGCCTGCCTGCCGCATGAAAGACCTGCTGGACATCTCCAACGGACACGTGAGTCCAGGGACTCCCGCTCACTCACCAACTCATTCATTTACTCACTCACTTGCGCATTCGTTCATTCAGTCACTGATTCATTCACTCACTGACTCACTCATTTAGTCACACGTTTGTTCATTCATTCATTTGTTTAGTCGCTCATTATTTCAGTCAGTCAATCACTCACTCGCCCATATCTGGGGACAAAAGTATCTTTTTTTATGCCATTGGCCCAAACTAGATATCAGCATCCCTAACTGTTAGTTTCTTAGCCCCATAATGCCATCTGTTTTTCTTTTACCGATGTCTTTTTATCATGTTGATGTTATTTTTAACACAATTTGAAATGTGTTTGAATAATAAAGAGCATTGTTGTTATTTGCTCAATGAACCAATTAATCAATCAATCTTGAAGCGCTTCCAACAAGCCTTGACGACGAGAATCCAACCAGAGATGGATGTGTCTTTGATGTGCTCTTTGTTTTTCCCCTCTCCGCCGCTCGCTGACCAGGTGGTGTACGACCGGGGAGAGATCTACTCCTTCTCCAAGCACGGGCGCTTCTGCAGCGAGATCAAGCTCAACTACTCCCCCTACACCAACTACTTCACCCGCGTGTTCTGGAACCGCTCGTACCACATCTACCGGGTCAACGCCGTCATCTCCTTCCAGTACTGACCGCCACCACCACCCCCTCCTCCTCCCCCAAAACACTTTCTCTGTGGCGCTTCACGCCCTGTGTGAAAGGTCCAGCTCGATGCTCTTCTTTCATCCGGAGATCAACGATGATGATGTCACTGAAACACCGATTAACCCGATGGATTTTAAATAAAGAGCTTCTCCACCCACAGCCCACCAGAACAGATATATGGTTCTGAAGTTCTCCTTAAACGCTTCTTCGCCACTCAAATAAACTCCACGTCTGGGTTTTAAGAGTATGGAAGGGCAGATTTTACCGAGTGTCCAGTGACTTGCTTGTCTGGGGGAAATCAATCAGTATACAAAGTTTTATTCACCCTCTTGGCGTTATTTATTCGTTGTCAATTGTCAGTGTACCAATGAATCCTGTGTCTGTTTTTAACTCGGCCGCTCTTGTCTTTACATTCCTGTGAAACGTGTTATGATGATGTGGGGCTACGAGGCATCCATGCAAGGTTAAAGGTTATCTGCTCACCCGGCTCTCTGATCATCCTCATGCTCAGATTCTCATTGTGACTCCAAAATGTGCTCTTGGTTTTTGTTATGTTATTGTAATCTTTTTACAGTGTCTTTCTAAAGGCCTTGTTTCTGTTTGTCTTTTGCCTGGACTGGGCTGTGGTCAGTAGGGAGAAGGGGAGGCAGTTTTTGGGAGGGACGTACCGTTGGGAAAACACTGGAAATGCCGCAGATTATTTAAAGACCCTTTAATTCAGATTCTGTAATGTGAATAAAGAGGTTTTTAAAAGGATTTGGTTTGGTCCAAACCATTGCATTTCTGTGCAAGGCTGACGTCCTCCGAATGTCCTTGGATGGACAGAGAAGATGTGTGCTAACTTTCTGATTTGTGTGAAGCCATGTTCTTGTCAGGAGTCTAGGGGCCATGGTCATCAAGTGGCCAACTGTCACCGTTTCCTGCCTATTGCCTGTTCAGCTTAATGTGAGAATGATGATGTCCAAGAATGTGTGTTTCTGTGTTACTCCTTTTGAGCTAGCTTTAAAGGATGTGGTACACATCGTAATGTCTGGTCTCGGTACAGGTACTAAGATCATAACTAAGTTCTGGTATTCAGCTAGATGCCATTTTTTTTGGATCATGACGTAGATTCTCAATCAAAACCTCAACATAATTTTTTTCCTTTTAAGTTTTTTAAAGTTTTTGTTTTAATCTAATTTTTATTCAGCACTTGCCAAGACATGTTTCAGACAATACTGTACAAGAAATAAAAAGTACATTCATGAAAAATAATGCTAAACTGACAGTGCCATAACTATCAACGTTTGCATAAAAGATGTCCTGTTGGGTGTGAACAAAAATCTGATTCGATGCAAGCCTCGTGTATGAGTTGATAAACAAATGTGTTGAGATTCTCGTATACTGTCTACCTTGGTTTTCTGAATGTAGCCTACTATGCAAATAAACCAATTAAAATAATATTTGATTGATCCTAGATCCAAAAAAAATATTGTGAAGGGGTGAAATGAAGTGAATTAAATGTGATTAACTTGTTCCCAATAAAATATTACAAAGTAAATACACGTTTAGTTTATGTATTATGCACTCACGAAAAACTATAAATATGCGCAAATGCAGCGCAGTATGGAATCCCCTGGTGACACGGCGGAAGCGGAAAGTCCGTGGATATGAAGAAAAGGAAATATGTGAGAGTCTAGCGATTCAATTTTATCACGAATTTGGGTGTAAATTTCGTACATATTTTTAGCAGCTCAATTATCCAATTATTGAGGTAAGATACGCGATATGTCTCCGTGGAAACACTATTCCATTAACACACATTTACGTAAACCAGCCGCATTATCCAATGAAAGGAAGGATGCTAGTGATATTGTGTGCTTCCAAAACATTCATTAACGTTAGTTGCATATATCTTTCTACTGTGTAGTTTGGGTATCATCTTCAGAGATATTCCGTTGTGTATCTTCAATGGCATCTATAAGCCGAGTTACATGCATACTTGTGTGCAGTGGCGGCTGGTTATCAAAAGTGTTGGCGGGGCACAGTAATAGACAGGGGGTCTGAGGTCCCCCCCTAATCTATTACATTTTATGAATTTAATAGATCTGATTTCCTGTATTCTGCTGCATTTTCGGGATGGCCATTACCTATTTACCTACTTTTCATTCAGATTCATAGCCTACATCCTGACTTGCAGGGCCTGGACAAGCTTACACTGCATATACAGACATACTTCATGGCCATTCCACCATTGTTGTTATTCTGATCTTGAGACGAATCATGATCACTGCCTATAGCATCCATTTCTTGTGAGTCTCAATGTCTACTTCAAATGCAGTTAGAAATATGGGACAGTTGCTTCATTTTATTAGACTTTGCTAAAATGCAACCCTGCTGCTTTGAATCAACAACAATGCCCATGCAACAAACTAAATAGCACTTGTAGTTTCAATACCTCCATGCAGTGTGTACACAAGTGTCTATCAGAGAGTTCCATGTTCACTTCTCCATTCACAAAAAGGAGGGCTCTAATCATTTCCATAACTTTCCTTGGCTTCCAAGGAGTTTATAAATCACACATAAACCCATACCTTGCAATCTTGCGTCTCCCTTTTGGATACTTTACAGTTTCCACAGTAGATTATATTTCAAGTACAAAACATTAATTTCATCCCATTCATCTGTTTCGTACATTTGTACATTTTGATCTTTTGAGATCATAGAGGTTAGAGGGACCTTTTGATCTTTAGAGATCATAGAGGTTAGAGTTTAGATTCTCTGCCCGAGCCCAACCCCAACCCGATCCGCGGACCGGGTCGGGCCGTTATTTCCCACCACTATCCTCGGGCCAGGTCGGGCCGGGCCTTTGACCGAAGATTATTGTAATAATATGCGACTGACATCTTAGCTGGTAAGTATTCAACTATCTTTATTAAACATTTCGTTACGTCAGTCTCCAGCTACGGTGGCCTCTTAGGAACATACTAGTGTCTCGCAGGATATCCTTACATCTCTCTTATACAGTAAACAAAAACAGATTCACTGTGAACTCTTTAAACATAAAGTAAATAAATTATAGTTTGGTGCCAGAGGTTGCCAGTACTTAGCACACCGTAGGAGGACGGTCTTTACCACCGCCTCATAACAAACAGACTGTGCCACTATTACTTTAGCCTAACCTGAGCATAAGAACATGACTCAACAATAAAGCTACACATTACCTGGTGTTAACTAAGGCTCAACACATTACCTGATGTTAACTCTTTTAACTGATCATTTCCTTTTAAAACAAACTTATTATAGCTCAACTGTGTAATAGGACCTCGGAGCCACTTCATTTAGCACTGTTCCAGCGCGCTGCCAGTTCTGTCTTTCTGTGTTGAAAACTCTGACTCTGTCGCCCGCCTGCAGAGGTTGCATTGCTTTTGCTGTGCGATCAAAGTAACTCTTTTGTTTTTTCTGTAGTTTTTTCATGGCGTCCAGCACAGGTGTGGAGACTTGTTTCTTCACTGTTGGGATCTGTGTCTGTAGTCGTCTGCCCATGAGCAGTTCAGCCGGAGACTTCCCGCATGCCAGAGGTGCTGCTCTATAAGCGAGCAGAGCTAAATAAGAATCCTCACCATTCTCTGTTGCCTTTGTCAGAAGACTTTTCACTATTTGAACACCCTTCTCAGCCTTGCAATTTGCCTGTGGGAAGTGTGGGCTTACTGTGACGTGTTCAAATCCATACTCTCGGGCAAACTGCTTGAACTCCTGACTGGCATACTGAGGCCCATTGTCCGAGACGACAGTTCCTGGAATGCCATGTTCGTGCAAAGCTGGACTTCATATGCTTAACTACTCCCGTTACAGTTGTGCTCGTGAGCAGAGCCATCTCCGGATAGTTGGAGTAGTAGTCGATCATCAGTAGATACTCTCTCCCTCTGAAGTGGAACAGGTCTGTCCCAATTTTCCGCCCTCATTTCTGTGAGCAGTGGTTCTCTTTGCTGTCTGTTATGGTAAATAAGGCAAGTGGCACAGTCATTGATCATCTCTGCTATGTCACGATTCATGCCTGGCCAGTAAACAGTCTGTCTGGCTAGTCTCCTTGTTTTCTCTATGCCCAAGTGCCCTTCCACTTTGTTGGGTTGACTATTTGATCACCTTTCAGCAGCAGGTCATCAGCTACTGCCAAAACATCCTGGAACGAGTAGTACTGCTGGCACGCTTGCTTTGGCCACTCATTTCGCATGTGCCATATCACTTTCTGGAGCTGGCGGTCAACTGCAGTCTACATTTAATTTTTTCTTTCAGGGTAGAGCTCACAGGTAGAGCCTCCACCACAGCAGCCACATGGCCTTGTATGGCTTCATACTCGTCTGTGCCGTCTGTGTTCAGTCCTTGTGCTATTGGCCCTTGACAGAGCATCAGCCACTACCAGGTATTTTCCCGGCTTGTATGACAGTTCATAGGTATACTTCTGTAGACGCATCATCATACGCTGGATGCGTGGTGTCATCTCATTCAAGTGCTTTTTGCTGATAGTTATGAGTGGCTTGTGATCGGTCTCAAGTTCAATGTGTGGCAAGCCAAAAACATAAGAGTGGAACTTGTCACAGCCAAAGACAATCCCCAGAAACTTTTTTTTATCTGCGCATATCTTTGTTCTGTTTCTGTCATGGATCGTGGAGCATAAACTACTGGTTTCCAATCTCCATCATGATCCTGCAGCAAGACGGCCCCCAGTCCATCTTTTGAGGCGTCCGTGGAGAGTCGCGTCTTACTCGGATCAAAAAACACCAACACTGGCTCTGTGATCAAAATGTCCTTGATTTCTTTCCACTCTTTGTCATGTGTTTGGTGGCCGGACCACTCTGTGTTTGACTGCAGGAGCTGGCGGAGAGCAACAGTCTTTGCGGCCGGATTAGGCACGAATCTTCCCATGTAGTTCACCATCCCTAATGCTCTATGTACCTTCTTCTTGTCCGTTGGCTGGGGCATGTCCGTCACTGCTTTGATTTTGTTCATGTCCGGCTGTACTCCTGCCGATGTCAGTCGATCCCCAAGAAATTGACTTCTTGTGTCCAGTCCTTCAAACACATTCTCCATTGCACAGTGAAAAATTTCTGGTGCTGAGGAAATGCCAAAGGGGAGTCTCTGATAACTGTAGCGCCCAAAGGGCGTGTTGAAGGTGCGATAGGTCTGTGCTTGCACTGTCAATTTGCAACTGCCAAAATCCATGTGACGCGTTGAGCTTTGTGAACCACTGTGCCCCAGCCTTCTTTAGTGAGGTAAGTGTTATGTACAGGGAGATAATCCGGGGCCTACCTTTACCGATGTAATGTTATTTTAACACTCTGAGACTCTCTCGGCCGTTGTCTTTAGTGTCTCTGTATATCAGTCCCAAGCTCGTATTGTCGAGTAAGAGGCGCCAACGCGTAATATGCGTCAGCAGCATTAAGCTTGTCGTCTTCGGCCTGTTCGTCCGCTGATAGAGGTCCGGGAGGCTCGTTCAGGATTGTCTGCTTCAGTCCTACTCCGTGCATGCAGCACAACATCCTTTCTTCCCATAGCTCATACTCCTCTGCTCTCCCGTCGAACGTGGGCCACTTGGTCTTGCTTCGGTTCGCCATGGCTTTTTGTGTCCGTAGCTCAGCTTAGCTCTCTTTTAGCTTAGCTTTAGCTTCCCGGTTCTCCCGCCACTAAACTAGCTATCGCTCAGCGCACGTGTCCGTCGTCAAACTATTAGAATCGCGCGGTTACTGGGCCCAAATTATTTCTTTGCTGATCAACACTACGAATGCTGGTAACAAATTAATTGTAAAAAGACACACCATTTGAAGTTATTTTTTCGTTTTGGCAAGTAGCCGTGTAATAAGCGGGATAATGTATAGAACGTCGCCGGTCGATCGAAAATAAGCTTCTTCGGGGCGAAGTAGACACCTCGTGTCGGTGTACTGTTCGCCCTGTCGGGGCTTATTTTCCCGATAATGACCGGCGTTCTATACATTATCCCTTAATATATATTTAGCAGAGTAGGCCTGGTAACAAATGTGTACAAAGTTACATATGTATTAAAAAAAATGTCGGGTTGAAATGGGGCTCGGGCTCATAATTACAGTTAATGTGTCGGTGGGGCCGGGCTCGGACAGAACGTGCTCGGGCCGGGTCGGGCTTGATTTTCTGGGCCCGATCTAAGCTCTAATAGAGGTAGGAGGTTTAGCACGGCACCTCTTGAACTGGGAATAATACAGACACATGACATGTGCCATGGATATTCACAGTGGGAGTCCCATTATTCGAGACTAGCTTTCTGTAATGATTGAATGTATATCAATAGTGTGACTTAAACAAAATTTGTTTCAATCAATATTATACCTTAATGCACGTTTATCACCTTGTATTATTATTGTCATCATTAGCTCTTATTATATACTACAAAATAATCATAGTTTGTCAAAATTTGGAAAAAATACCTCGTCAACCATTCAACCATGTCTGCTCATTCCCAGGGCAAGATGAGCGCGGAGGCAGTGGAGCGGGTCAGCGCTGCCCCCGGAGGCCGCCCCTGTTCCCCGGTCCAGACCTCCTGGTTCGAGTTCCTGCTGGACGGAAGCCTGCTGGAGGCGCACCTCCACAAGGCCAGCCCCGGTCAGTGCCGCTCTGAACCTTTGGTCTCTGATACGGAGCGTTATGTTTGATGTGGGCCTTGCTACTTTTATAGGAGTACCTACTTACCACATCGTAGTTACTATGTACTACTAAGTCATTTTGATTAGAAGATGCCCTTTTTCAAAGGGACCACCTTGAATGACAATTCATGTTATTGAGGAGTGTTTAGATTTGGTGCATCTTGGGAACAGGAAGGTTTAAGACAATAGGGTATCGAACCCAGTGCCTTACTGGCCTGAGGGAGTTGAACACCCAATCTGCTACACTTTCCTGCCCTTAATTTGGAAAATCAAATTATGAATGTAGATCTGTTAATACTGGTTAACTATGTTTTGACTCAAGGTTCATTATATATTTCAAGAGAGCTCAAGAGGTTCCTTTCCTTGTGAAGACGTGTGCATTACGCATTTTAAAGCACTATAATAAAAAAATTAACTAGATTTTCGTTCCTCCATACTCAAGTCTGTGCCGAGTAGGAGCTGTGTACACGGTGGTTGCTTGTGTTCACTATTCTGAATACGTGTTCCTCTGCAGACCCCACTGCGGCCCAGCTGATCGTCCAGTTCCTGGAGCAGGCGTCCAAGCCGTCGCTGAACGAGCAGAACCAGGTCCAGCCCCCGGTGGACAACCGCAGGAACCGCACCCTCAAGCTGCTGGCGCTCAAGATAGCCGCCCACATGAGATGGGACCTGGACCTGCTGGAGAAAGGGTAGGGGCTCCTGAGGGTGAGGGGGGGGGAGGGTGTGAGGGCGAGGGTGTGAGGGCGAGAGTTTTGGGTGAGAGAGTGTGTGGTGGAGTGTGTTAGGAGTGAGTGTTGGGGAGAGTGCTGGAGAGAGTGTGTTAGTGTTGGTGTGTGATTTTACTTGGAATTTGGGAATCCTAAAAATGTGTATATACAGTGTGTGGGTGGGTGGGTGGGTGGGTGGGTGGGTGGATGGATGTACAAAATCAAACATCACTGTCACAAGAAATGAACAGTGTAATCTGATTACGACAGAGTAAAGACTACGAGATCCATCATTTTATCTAGGCCTAGGCCCTGATATCAGCACCGTTAGTTTTCATATTCTGTGTGTGTGTCCCCTCCACTCCGGCAGCCTGAGCATCCCAGTGCTCAACATGCTGCTGAATGAGCTGCTGTGTGTGAGCAAGGTCCCCCCGGGGGTGAAGCACGTCGACCTGGACCTCTCCACCCTTCCGCCAACCACCGCCATGGCCGTGCTCATCTACAACCGCTGGTGGGTCCCGCGCAACAACCGCTGCTTCAAAACGATCCACCTGTTTTTATGCGCGTCTTCAATTTGCACTTAAAATAAGCGTGTATACAGGTCTCAAAATACTGTTTTTAGTTTTTACACTTCAGGGAAGTTTTATATTTGATTGACATCTGCCGTAGAGGTTTTGATGGAATCACACCACATGACCTGTTGACTTGATTTGACATAAAAAGCACTGCATGGCTAGCCTCCCGCCACTCTGCCTGTCTGCGAATGACTGTGTATAGTCCAGTGGAGGCTGAGATTGACCCAGCTCTTAGGAAGCAGGGCTACCCAGTGTAGTGGGCACCCCTGTGCCGAAAGGCCTGGTACATGTTAGTAACTGGTACATGTTTTTAAACCCCTAAAGAACATGTTTCGTTAAGTAACTTCATATCCCTCAATGATGATGCTAATACATTATTTTCTACTTTTCTACTAAAAAAAGTGTTTGTTGGTTTTGTGTGCTTTACATTTCTGTTGCTCAAGAAAAGCATATAGGAAGTTTGTATATCGGTGTATATAAGTGTTTGTGTTTGTTCCGTGAAGGGCCATCAGAACCATCGTGCTGAGCAGCTTCCCAGAGAAGCAGACCAAACCCGGACCCCACCAGATGAACATGTAGGTTACACCGGTTCTTGACCACGTACTCGGTTTACAGTAGAAAGTGTCGTGTGAATGACATGGTCTGCATCATCTTCTGTTGGCAGACAAACGTATGGGGAAATGCACACATAACGTAGTACATTTCTGTTGCTGTTTTCTTCCCCAGGTTAAATATTATCCAGCAGGAGAAAGAGATGACGGAAAACATCCTCATTGTGGTGCGTAAACCGAAAAAACGATTGACACACACACACACACACACACACACACACACACACACACACACACACACACACACACACACACACACACACACACACACACACACACACACACACACACACACACAGACACACACTGGTTCAAAGTTAATCTGAAGTTGCCCCGAACTTGTCCAACATCGCCTCAAAATTTCAACCGACATGCTTGACCCCCGATACTGAGACCTGAGGACTTAACCGTCGACTGATGTATGTTGTTGTTTGGTTTGTGCTTGCCGTGGCAGCTGAAGGAGCAGTCGGCGGACTCCATCAGCGTGCTGGAGGGCGCCCTGCGGCTCCACAAGGACTTCTACGTGCACAACGTGCGCACGCTGGACCTGCTGGGCGCCGACGCCTGCCGGCACCGCCAACGGGGAAACGGAGGCGTCGACCGCGGGGCTCCGCATCAGCGCCCACGAGCTGCACTGCCAGGTGGGCGGGGCCTGTGGTGGGCGGGCCTGTGGTGGGCGGGGCCTGTGGTGGGCGGGGCCTGTGGTGGGCGGGGCAAGTGGTGGGCGGGGCCTGAGGTGGCTGTGACAGCGGCGAGCGTGTTTCGTTGGATAACACGTAAAAAAGTTTACGTGTGCACTTTTAGTAACTTTGTAAATCTTGACTGTACTTCGGAGGAGTATATGGTGGTTCTTTCAATTACTTCTCATTTATAAAAATTATATAATTTTCTTTTTTTTGTAGAAGTAACAACATTTTTTTGTTGGTTATTTGCTGCGATGACAACATTTGTAAACAACGTCCCTTGTTCTGGCAGCGACTATACAGCGATGCTAACCTGTGTGTGTGTGGGATCCAGGTCCGCTACGACCTGGGAGGGATCTACTTCCAGCAGGGCTGCACTGATCAGGGGGCCTACGAGAAGGCTATGGAGCACTTCAGACTGACCCGGGACCTCCTACAGAAGGTAGGAGCCCAGAATCCTTACGTTAGTGTTAGCATTTTATCTTCCTGTTTCGTGTTGTTGTTCAAATGGCTCCAAAAGTGTATTAGGAAAGACATTTGTTTAAAGAAACAGAATAATATGTTATGGTTATACTGCAGTATGTTAGGCAATGCTATGGTGGTATGTTGAGTTGAATCATTATGTTTAACACGCATGAAAAAAATACTATTTCAAAGTATTGATCTTCAAAACTTCAGCTGTTGAAAGATATTGTAAACACTTTCTGCTTGAGTTGCCTTAAATGGAATGCTCTACTATCTCTGTGTTCAGAATGTATTAATTGTTCCCATGTTAAACACCATTGAAACCAGTCTGAGAGGTGCTCTTGTTTATTGTGGGCGTGGTTTAGCTTGGCTCCTCCCTCCATGTCCACCTGGATGAGAAGCGATTGGCCGGCTACTGGAATGCTTGCCGGGCGCTAACCGGAACCCTGGGCCCCGCTGACGCCACGGCAACGCCCTACGGCCAGATCAACAGCCTCATCAGGACCCACAACCACCAGGTTGGAACAAGATGCTGCTCTGATATCCCTATGGCAGCGTTTCTCAAGTTCGGGGTCGGGACTACATCTGGGGTCCTGGGGGATGGCTGTAGATTTGTGATTACCAAAGTATACAAAAAGTGTGAAGTTCGCAGTATGCAACAACATACTGGGTACATATTCACTGGGGCATCATTGATATTAATGGCTAATGCTGTTTCAAACGGTTTCAAACCTAAAAGCTGGAGATACGGCCGACGTTACGCACCACAATACTAAGTGCTACGTTGCGTCACGACCCATAAACGTGTCTGTGTTTCTCCATGTCTCCACAGGCTCTGGTGGAGGCCTTCATCCAGGACAACACCAGCCACAGTTTACCAAACCACCTCAGACAGTCCGTCCTCCGAGAGTACCTCCATAAAGCCCAGCAAGGGTGAGACCACCTCTACTCAATAAAACCCACATATTCTTAAATACACACACTCAAAACCACCAAATACCTACCCTTCTGTGCAAAATGAATTGGGAGGAATCCTTAAAATGAGATTTTTAAATATTTTGTAGTCAACTGTCAACATGTAACTGATAATCACAACCCAGAAACAACCCTGGAAATTCGCTTGGCAGGAACGTCCCAGAAAAAGTATAATACATTTTGTCTTACAAGAAGGTTGTTTCATATCTGGCTGTAGGTGAGTTTAGTAATTAAGATTCCTAGTGTTTAGAATTATGATTGCTTGTTCTAACTTTCCATCTGTTACTGCAGTGTGATTTAGGCCTGTGCTGTTGTGATCAGTTAAGCGGCCGTTCTTGCTAGTTTCTGCCACTTAGGGTGGGAACAAAAGCCTTGATAGCTGGGCGGAGCCAAGTCTTCCTGAGCTACCTTGCCCACTTAAGGGCTAGCTATTATTAGCGTCAGGACCCGGCAAACAAAGACCCGGTAAACAAAGACTAAGGGAGTCTCTCTGTGGGAGTCCCGGTAAACAGAGACCCGGTAAACAAAGACTAAGGGAGTCTCTCTGTGGGAGTCCCTCGAGGAAGCCCAGGGAGGCCACCTGCCCTATTGTACAAAGAATATACGTATAAGAATATACGTAAGAATATATGTACCTTTCCCCTCATCTGATGAAGCCCTGATTGCAACACGAATATCGGAATGTCTGGCGGACGTCAGCACCTGGACGACTGCCCATCACCTGAGGCTTAACCTCAACAAAACCGAGCTCCTCCTAATCCCAGGGAAAGATTGCCCACACATGGACTTACTGGTCACCGTTGAGAACATCACCGTATTTCCTTCTCCAACTGCCAGAAACCTTGGTGTGGTATTGGACAATCAGTTATGCTGCACCGCAAACATCACTGCGGTGGCCCGATCCTGCAGATTTGCACTTTACAACATCCGCAGAATCCGGCCCTTCCCCACAAGGGAAGCAGCTCAGCTTCTAGTCCAATCACTGGTCATCTCCCACCTCGACCACTGCAAATCACTCCTGGCTGGACTTCCTGCCTCTGCGATTACACCTTTGCAGCGCACCCAGAATGCGGCAGCGCGCCTCGTGTTCAACCTACCGAAGTTCTCCCATTTGACCCCCCTCTTCCGGGACCTCCACTGGCTCCCTGTAGTAGCTCGCATCAAATTTAAGACGATGGTACTGGCATACAAGGCAGTCGATGGAACTGCCCCTGCCTACCTCCAAGCATTGCTAAAGCCACACACCCCAGCTCGATCCCTCTGCTCAACTACCTCAGCTGGACGTCTGGTACCGCCATCTCTAAGAGCTAGCAAAGGTCGTTCAGCAAAGTCACAACTTTTCTCGGTTTTGGGACCTCAGTGGTGGAACGAGCTTCCTGCCGTTCTCAGGACCGCAGAGTCGCTCACTATCTTCCGAAAAAGACTCAAGACTCACCTCGTCCACCTCGACTCTGCATAGCAACCCTCCCCCCTCTGGCCACCATTGTACACTGTATGTATTGTATTGTGTTGTATTATAGTACTTAACTGCGGAGCAACTGCAGTAGCTGCTATCATTGCTGTAACACGGGAAATTGGTTAGCCTAGCGATTGTTGTACTACTTGCACTTGGTTCTATGAACATCCTTTCTGTACCGACAGCGATATATTGTTGCACTTCTTATGACAAATGTACTTATTGTAAGTCGCTTTCGATAAAAGCGTCTGCTAAATGCCCTAAATGTAAATGTAAATGTAAAAAAGTATTAGCATTACCTGACTTACTTCTTAACTTTCATGCGCCATGTACTGATCAACACCACCACTGCCAAACAGCTCATTACCGTTTCGGTTGGCCTGTTGTGTTTCCAGGGAGCGGGGTCTGGACGACGTGTGCCAACAGCTGTGCGTTTGTAACGCGGTGCGGGACGCGCTGCAAGGGGAGGGGCTTAGCGTGCGCTTCCACCAGCTGCTGCTGAAGCCCAGCAAGCGGCTGGTGGACTTCATCCTGGAGGTAGGGGCGCCAGCCCTATGGCACTGCCATTTAAAGAGGCACTATGTTCGTCTTCCCATTAGCAGCCTCTAGGGGCTTGAGGTGCGGTGGTAACAGTGAACAGCCTCGTCCGTTTCTTTGAATCGTGGATGTTTCTTTTTTCTTTTCTTTTTTAAACGTTCTGCTGCAGATTGATTATTGGAGTAAAAAGCTTCAGTGGAAGAGTTACATAGTGCAGCTTTAACTGTTATTATTGTTATTTTGCTTATATAATTATTAAGTCTGATTTTTAACAAACTATCGTTCCATTTCTATCAAATCCTTTTTTGGGGAAATATGGATTTAATTATTTGTCTGTATATCCTCACCTTGCAGGTGTGCACGCGCTCACTGGAGAAGGACCGGCCCTCCGAGACGTCTCGACAGAACATGGCCAACTTCATGAAGTGAGAGACGATACATCTGACACGTTTTCAACCACGCCCACAGAACACCCTAACCCTTAGTCTGGTGTAGTGGCTAGGGCGTCTGCAGCCTTCCTGTAGCCAGGACGCCGAACCCCCTACCTGCTCCTCAACAACCTGCCTCTGTAGTGTCTTCCAAAATCGACCTTCTTTGTATTCCCTGTTTTCCTTAATGGACTTTCTCTGTATTCCCTGTCTTCCCTTCGCGCCCTGTCCCTGTATTCCCGGTTTTCCATGATGACCAATCCCTGTAGTCTCTGTATTCCCATCACAACCTTGCTCTGTATTCCCTGTCTTGATGAAAAACAACGCTTCATTAATAATCCCATATACGAATCATGGCCGTCGCAGCACAAAACACAGCCCAGGACAGCAATGGTAATACTAAATACTAAATGAAGAAGGAGATGCACGCTGAAGCCCTGTGTCCCCGTCCCCCCCCAGGACCCTGTGTGAGAGCCTGGAGGAGCTGCCTCTGGTGTTCGTGGTGTCCTCCCACAAGCTGTTCATGGAGCTGCTGCGGGAGGAGGAGCGCAAGGTGCTGGTGGAGCAGATGAGGAAGAGGTCGGCCACCATCAACCTCAGTGCCAAGCCCCTGCCCTCCTTCTACGACATCCCAGGTACCCGGGGAGGGGGGGGGGGACATTCCCACCCTGTCTTGCACTCACTCACACAGCTCACTCTTTGCTAAACTCACTCTCACTCTCTTTGCTACACTCACTCGCTGTGAGTGAGTGAGTGTAGACACACTCTCACTCTGTCTAACACACTCTCTCCCCCTCACTTGCACACTCTTTCTCTCATATGCTCACGCCGACGCACTCTCACTCGCACTCATACCCACTCACCCTCTCACGCACCCTCTCACTCACACTCAAACCCACTCACCCTCTCACGCACCCTCTCACACGCACTCACAACCACTCACCCTCTCATGCACTCTCACTCACACTCGCACTCACAACCACTCACTCTCTCATGCACTCTCTCACTCACACTCGCACTCACAACCACTCACTCTCTCTCTCTCACTCTCTCACACTCTCACACTCTCTCTCCCTCACTCACTGTCTGTCCTCTGTCCCCTCCCCTTCAGCCTCGGCCAGTGTGAGCATCGGGCAGCTGGAGCAGCAGCTCATTCTGTCCCTGGAGCCCCGCAGGGTGCGTCAGATCCTGATCGAGGTCCACGGCATGGCCCAGAGGCACTTCTGGAGGATCAACAGCAAGGTCAGAGGTCACCCGCCGGGGTCCTCGCCCCTCCCTGTGGTCGGAGGAACTCACTGATGACCGTAGCAGGGGTGGAAGCAGCGGTTGTGCTAAGTGCTGTTTGGGTCCAGGGAAAAGACTGCAAACTGCTGTCCTACCTGGTAATTAAATACAGTGATAGCTTTACTAATGCACTTAAACTGTGTGTGTGTGTGTGTGTGTGTGTGTGTGTGTGTGTGTGTGTGTGTGTGTGTGTGTGTGTGTGTGTGTGTGTGTGTGTGTGTGTGTGTGTGTGTGTGTGTGTGTGTGTGTGTGTGTGTGTGTGTTACAGTGGGAGGTCCCCCCGGACTACATCAACGTGATCCTGGGCATCAAAGACCCCCTGACTAAAGACCTGGTGTACATACTGATGGCCAAGGGTCTCCACTGCATCACCATAAAGGTGTGTTGTCTGAACGCTTACTCTATTCATCCTCAGTTCCGGCTAGATGTCCTATTTACAATGTTGTACCTGCAATGCGTTGATTGGAGCTGGATAGGGGTTAGGGTGATGACAGGATGAACCCAGAACCAGAGGGCGTTGGGTTCATATCCATGGGTTTACATACATGCCCATCTTCCACATACTCCTTTTAAGCTTCATTTAACAATATACCATTACCTCTCCCTTCTCTTGAATGACTATATATGTATATGTAAATGTATATATTCAAAAAAATTTCTATATTTCAATGTCTTTCAGGGCCTTCTGCTGTATGCGAACATTGCACATGCTAAACAGCACCTTATATTTAACTGTTTTTGTTTAACTAAATTCTGCTCTTTGTACAGATATTTTTAGTAGTTTAGTTTATTTATCTACTTTATTTTGATTATGTTTTGTGTGAAGGGAACTTGCAAATTAAGAATTTCATTGCCCAGTGCAAACTTATGTTTCCATCGTGTATATGACAATAAACGATGTTGTATCTTGTATATATTATTATTACTATTATCTGTAATAATATAATAATCTCTTAACAAATTTCTCCTACGGGCTATTAATGAAGTTGTATCTAAACTACCTGATGAAGATTTTTTATAATTGTCCTACAAAATAAAGTTACATAACAAAAGCTAAACTAAAATGTAAACAACCGCTGCCGTCCTGCGCTCTAATATCCCATGATGCACTGCGCCCGCCCCCCCTGTGTGCAGGACTTCGGCCACGCCCGGCAGCTGTTCTCGGCGTGCCTGGAGCTGGTGACGGAGTTCTCCCCGCGGCTGCGGCAGGTGATGCTGAACGAGATGCTGCTGCTGGAGGTGCGCGCCCACGAGACGCTGGCCGCCGACGGGTGCCGGGACCGGCCCTCCTCCGACCTGGTGAGCCGGGTCCGCGGCTACCTGGAGATGAGGATCCACGGTGAGTCAGGGTACGGGACGGGGACGGGGCTACCTGGAGAGGGGGCGGGGCTACCTGGAGATGAGGATCCACGGTGAGTCAGGACACGGGGAGAGGAGGCCATTTTGGATGGCAGGAACCACATTGGATTCGTGGGCGTGGTCTACCTGGAGAGGGGGCGGGGCTACCTGGAGATGAGGATCCACGGTGAGTCAGGGTACGGGGGGGGACGGGGCTACCTGGAGAGGGGACGGGGCTACCTGGAGAGGGGGCGGGGCTACCTGGAGAGGGGGCGGGGCTACCTGGAGATGAGGATCCGCGGTGAGTCAGGACACGGGGAGAGGAGGCCATTTTGGATGGCAGGAACCGCATTGGATTCGTTGGTGTTGGTAAAACTTTGTAACGACGTTCTGTCTTAAGTCATTCAAAAGCTTTTACATTTACATTTAAATTCAGGGCATTTAGAAGACTTAAAATAAGATTTACATTTGTTAGAAGAAAGAGAAACAATATATCAATGTCAGAACAACTCTTAGTCAATGGTGAACTAATCATTAACAAAATATGAATCTACATTTGTAAATGATTACAATGTGCTCAGCCTGTCCAGTGTGCCGTCGCAACTGGTAGGCTGATCTATAAATCACACATTTATAGATCATCTGTGATGTCACTAGAGGGTCGATTTTGACTTGGCTTGTGACGGCTAATCAACAAAAAACCTGGTGGGGAAAATATGTTTCCTTTTTAACATGGCATTTATTGACCATCTATAAAGGCAGAGCGTTGCATTGAAGTCTGTAGGCGGTATCCGCTCATCCAGCAGTGACGTTTGACCCTCTGCGTCTCCCCCCTCAGACCTCCCCCTGAGGCAGGTGGTGGGGGAGGAGTGCGTGGCCTTCATGCTGAACTGGCGGGAGAACGACTACCTGACCCTTCAGGTGCCCCCCGCCCTGGTCCAGAGCAACCCCTACATCAAGGTGAGCCCGGTCCTCCCTCCCTCTCCCTCCCTCCTCCCTCCCTCCCTCCTCCCTCCCTCCCTCCCTCCCTCCCTCCCTCTAGCTGCTAGCCCGGCTCCTCCGGACTCTGTTTTAGCAGTAATATACAGTCACTAGTAATGTAGGATCTCTCCTGCCAATTACCCTCCCTCCTCCCTCCTTTTCGCAGCAGTAGCAGAAGATAATCTGACTGATATTATGGTGCTTATGCGTCATTTGTATTATGCAGGGGCGATGTACAAAAGGATGTTTGCAAGATGGTTCAAGCCAGGCATTTCTTTTTACACCTTTTAGAATGAATTGTTTACTATTATCTCTTAGCAATTCTTTCATTTTATTTTTAAACAATTATTAATTTATTATAGAAATGATATGATGTCAATTATCTTCATAGAAGCTAAATCGCATGGCAGGAAATGGAAAAGAAAAGAAACCACAAATTCGTTATCTTTAACCCAAAAGTAAGGGTCAGTTACATTCAGCAGCAAGGCACCCTGGGTAATGCTGCAACCAACATGTTCTAAACCCCCCCCCCCCCCAAATCACACTCTGATCAACCCCCGCCCCCCTCTGCTCCCCCCCTCCCCCCCACCTCCTGACCCCCGACAGCTGGGTCAGCTGCTGGCCTCCACCTGCAAGGAGCTCCCGGGCCCTAAAGAGAGCCGGCGCACAGCCAAGGAGCTGTGGGAGGTGGTGGTGCAGGTCTGCAGCATGTCCACGCAGCACAAGAGGAACAGCGACGGCCGCATGGGCCTCATCAAGCACCGCGAGTCCAGCATGGGCATCATGCAGCGGTCCGTGGTTTTGCCTCTCACCGGAGCGGGTGGTTGTTGGGTTTTTACTGGGAGATAAGATGTGGAGTGGAATGGATGGAGTTTTGTTTTTGTGTTGATATTTGGTTGCATGTGCATGATGGTCAGGCTGTTAAAATGCACAAAGAAGAAGCATTAGTTGGCAAATTGTTAGATTTGATGTTGAAAAGTGGGAGAGATTTTTGTCTCTGAAATGGCTCCCGCCGGTGTCGGAGTTCGGAACGGAGTAAACCGTTCACATCCTGGAAACATCCAATTTTTACACACCGATGAATTTTATAAAAAAAACAATATTATTGTAGCGACGGGGACCAAAATGGTATAGACTACTATATTCAATGTCAAAAGAATACATATTCACACGGTGCTAGCTGCAAACATACAGCATGCCGTACAATCTGCTCCACACAATGGTCCTCATAGTTGACTGTGTTCAAATGACACGTTCGCTATACACACCATTATTACCGACAGCGCCTGCCATCCACCTCGCACATCTAGCCTGCTTACTAGGAGGGGAGGAAGATGCGGAGTGGATCCCTGTCTGCTGTCGGCCCATCAAAATGACCGGTATTAGCACGCTACATCTTCCACCGTGGAGCTCACTCTGCGATTGGCACTTATCAATGCCAGATCAATAACTAATAAAACATTCATCCTAAATGATTTCTTCACGTCCAGGAACTTAGAGTTTATGTTTCTGACAGAGACATGGCTTCGCGCTGGCGAGTTTACAGCATTTGCTGAACTTCTTCCGCCTGACTGTACCTTCATTAGCACCCCCCGGATTACTGGGAAAGGTGGAGGGCTGGCATCAGTTTTTAAATCCAGCCTCCGCTGCCGTCAAACTCCGTCAAACAGCTTCTCTAGCTTTGAACTGCAACTCTTCGAGATACATGTTGAACCAATCCTGTTCTATGTGCTGTGATCTACCGTCCCCCGAAGTTTAATAAGGATTTCATCCAGGATTTTTATGACTTTGTGGCGGGAATTGTCTTGAACACAGATCGCTCATTAATCATTGGTGATTTTAATATCCATGTGTGTTGCGACTCCCGGCCCTTAGTTAAAGACTTCTTGAATGTCATTGACTCTTTTAACCTCACACAGTCCGTTACTGTCCCGGCGACGCATGAAAAGGGTCATACACTAGACCTTGTTCTGTCCCAAGCCTTAAATGTGTGTAATAGTGAAATTTGTGATGTGCCGATCTCCGACCATTTGCCTGTGCTGTTCACTCTGAAACTCTGCCTTGTGCCCAGGCTTCAACGTGCGCCCCGGCGCGCCGCCTGCGCGCTGAATCCGTTGACCGCATCACAGTTTTCCGTCGCTTTTATTGACTCTATGCCTCCCACAAGTGACTTAGAAAATACATCTACGGAGGAGATACTCAGTTCTTTTAATTCTACCTGCTCTAATATTCTGGACTTGATTGCACCTTTTAAAAATGGACGCCTCAAACCTGTCACTGAGCCGTGGCTCAATGATTACACTCGTACTCTTAGACGCACATGTAGGCGTGCTGAGAGAAAATGGAAGAGGGACAAACTCTATGTCTCCCTTGGGATTTTAAGAGACGACCAGAAAGCCTTTAAATCTGCGAAAACCCAATTCATATCCAACCTTGTGTCCAAAAACAGCCATAGGCCCCATGTTCTTTTTGCCACTCTAAAAAATCTCATAACTCCCTGCAACTCTCCTGCTGTTGTGCCATCACTCCCTTTATCTGAACAATTTCTTGCGTTTTTTATCGATAAAATCTCTGCAATCAAGTCCTCATTCTATCCTCACCTCCTCCATCCACCGTAGTTCCAGCGGTGTCTCCTGTATGCCCTACTGTCTTCGAGCAGTTCTACCCACTGTCGCTCTCTGAGCTATCACAGGTGGTTACAAAATTGAGACCTTCACAATATCCGCTAGACGGTATTCCGGCAAGATTACTGAAAGACGTGGCTGACACTGTTGGCCCTTTATTTTAACGTTAATAAACACCTGCCTTGCCTCAGGCTGTGTTCCAACTGTTTTTTAACATGCTTTAGTCCTGCCCATTATCAAAAAACACAACCTCGACCCCTCTGTTCTCTCCAGCTTTAGGCCTATCTCTAAGATTCACTTCCTCTCCAAAGTGCTAGAAAAAGTGGTTTTAGATCAACCGCAGCTACACCTGGGTCTTAATGACATAACGGAAAAGTTTCAGTCTGGTTTTAAATCACGCCACAGCACAGAAACAAAAAAAAAAAAAAAATCTTTAATGATCTTCATTTAAATGTTGACTCGGGGAGTTCTGCTGCGCTCGTGCTTTTAGACTTGACTGCTGCCTTTGACACACCAGACCACTAGATTCTTTTATCCCGCCTGGAACTCTGTGTTGGTATCACTGGAAATGTCCTAAAATGGTTCAAGTCCAATCTGTCAAAGAGAACCTTCGCTGTTCATCTAGGCCGGTACTCCTCAGCTGCACCCCCACTAGTCTGTGTTCTTGGTCCCCTTGCCTCCTACAGCCACCCTTTAGTCAGAAACCTCTGCGTTGTTTTCGACAGTGGTTTTAAATTTAACAAGCAAATAAGCTCAGTCGTGAAGACAAGCTTCTTCCGAAAGTAAAGCCGTCTCTCCCACCAAAGGACTTTGAAAGTGTCATTCACCTGTTCATAATGTCCCGTTTAGACTACTGTAATTTTCTTTACTTTGGTGTGGACCAATGTCTGCTCCGTCGCCTGCAACTGGTCTAAAATTCTGCTGCACGTCTCCTTACTGGGAAAAGGCGATATGACCACATTACCCCTGTCCTGGCCTCTCTTCACTGGCTTCCTGTGGTTTTTAGAATTAAATTCATAATCCTGTTGTTTACTTTTAAATCTACATGGGCTGGCACCTAAAATATGTTAGAGCTGGTCTGCATCCATGCTCCAGCTAGAGAAGTTTGGTCAGCACAGCAGGTGCTGCTGGATGTACCTAGGTGCTGCTGGATGTACCTAGGTGCAGACAAAAAACAAGAGGCCACAGAGCCTTCGCTGTGACCGCTCCTAATCTTTGGAACAGTCTCCCCCTGAGTCTGAGAACTGCCCAGTCTATCCACCAGTTCAAAAAACGCAACTCAAGACTCACTTTTTTACATTGGCGCTTAATACAGATTACGATTTTATTTCATTTTATTCATTGTTGTTGCTAATATGCAATTTTAAGCCGCCTTGTTTTTTGTTTTGTTTTTATATTGTATTTGTGTACAGCACTTTGGGCAACTACTGTTGTTTTAAAATGTGCTACATAAATAAACTTCACTTGACTTGACTTGACGCGTTAAAAATATTGTACGACGATTGTTATACATGCTGGCATGTTTCATGACGGCTTTCAAGAAGCATCGCCGTAGCAACTGCCATCCTAAATAATTTTCCTTGTTCTTCCAACCACTTTTTAGGAGCAAGTTCATCACTTTTGTCAAGAAGCTGAGGGTGAGTCAAGAATACATTGTGAATAACATGTGGGTCTTAACGGTTACTGCAAGGCTTATGACGGGTATATATGTCAAACCTAACGGCGTTCTCCTGAACTCTGACAGGAACCGCTGGTGTTGACGACACTCATCTCCCTGTTCGTCAAGCTCCATAGCATCGTGCGGGTGAGTCTAACTCTCGCTCTCGCTCTCTCTCTCTCTCTCTCTCTCTCTAACGAAGGTGACCGAAGTGATGCTTACGCTGCAGAAGTCACACTAGCAAACCGAAAATTTTGGCCGTAAACAATTATTTGACTTGTACACGTTTTCTTTTGTATTTAACCCTGTTTCGGTCAGTAAAGAAACGTTTCTTTCCTCTCATTTCAAGGATGACATTGTGAATGAAGTCACAGCAGAACACCTCACTATCTGGCCCCCCTCCATACTCAAGTGAGCCCCCACCCCCAGTGCTCCCAGTGTTACTGCTGTTATTTGGTCTGGTCGTATCTAGTGGTTTGGTGTTATATGTATTATGTAGCAATGTATACCGATGCCACTTTAATCAACACCAACTGGTTCGGATGCCACTTTTTAGTTTGTATCAACTGATGAGGAATACAAATCGAATATATTAATTAGCATGTTATTCTGCACTTATTATCCCATTGTCTTTGTTGTTGTTGTTGTCGTAACCATCACAAAAACGGACTCCACCCATCCCCCTCATGTTGTGCTCCACCCCTCCCCTCCGTCCGGCGTCCAGCATGCAGGCGGTGGACGTGGAGGCGGTGGCGGTGACGGTGAAGGAGCTGGTCTCCTACGCCCTCACCCTCAACCCCAACAACCAGTCCTGGCTCATCACCCAGGCGGACATCTACTTCGGTACGGAGCTCCTCCCCCTGGTGGCCGGGGAGGGTCACTGCGTCACCTTGTGTTTCTATTGTTTTCTGGATGTGTCCCTGCTATGCTAGTTTGACATTTTCTCATTAATGAGTGCGCCTTAAGCAACAATATATAAAAAATTAAGCTGAATTAAGACACACGACAGACGATTTCCAGAAGACCTGGAACATTTTCCAGAAAGACCTGGAATTTGTTGTTATATTTTTTCCAATATAAGTCCACAATCATGCAGCAACATTTTAAAGGTTTTTTGTTTGTTGTTATATTTGCAACATGGGCTTACAAATTATAATTACATATGTCCAATCTTAAAACACCACTTTCAGAAACTCATTCAAAAACACATTTGCACTGCGAGAAACGTAAAAAATGAGAATATATGAGAATGTTTGAACCATCCACATCAATATCTTTGAGACATGTACAGCGGGCCAATGATTTTGCCGCCCCGTGCCAGTGGTGGCACACGTGCCTAGAGTTGCCGACCCCTGCTGTAAGGGCTTGCTGTCCAATGGTCGTCCTGAGGGTATCCATGTTATGACAAGGCAGTGGGACAATGTCGTCGTTACGGTGCTAGACTCGAGCCAAAAGTTTGTTGGTCCGATCCCCAAGGTTGTTGATTCGATTTCCACAGTCTAACTCATCCTTGAGTAAGATGTCCTCACCCCTTCTCGTCCCCCAGTGTCATGTGTCTGACCAAGTCTCTTGGGGTAAAAGTGTCCATATAAATTATGTCCTTTTAAATAATATGCTTCATCAGTATTTGCAATTCAATCTCCCTCCTCTTCTTTTTTAAACCAATTGTATTTGCTGCTCTGTGGATCCCTTCTATGAAGTCTGTTGTAGGTACTTCCTGTCCAAGATGGCTGCTTTGTGACTCCCCTCTTCCTCCTCTTCCTCCTCTTCCTCTGTCCAGTGACCAGCCAGTACTCGGCCGCTCTGCACTTCTACCTGCAGGCGGGGGCCGTGTGTTCGGACTTCTTCACCAGGCCCGTACCCCCCGAGGTCTACAACGACCAGGTAAACACACCCTCCGTATCCACTCCTAGCCCCAACTATCTGGTGGGTGGTCGTCAAGGTGATGGACACCGGTGTAGCCCCTCCATCACAGGAACAGTCTCAAAGGACTTTACAGGCCCGCTTGATGTCACTTCCCCTGGCCCTTAGCCCTTATAAGGTTAAGGAAGACTCAGGAGAAGGAATGCAGAAGAGGGAACCCTCCTTCCAGGGACTGAATAGTGTAAAGTTAAGGTTATGTCCTCATGGGCATCCGATATCGTTAGAATAATTAAATGTATAACTGAGATGCGCAAAAAAAAAATAGATGATTTGATCTTGTTGGCTGCATCATTCAGGAAACACACATTGTTCACCAACCGACTAACCGCAAGAGAGGTTCAAGAAAGGTTGCTGGTTGAAATCCTGACGCCTTCTTTTGCAGGTGCTGAAGAGGATGATCAAGTGCTGCTCCATGATGAACTGTCATACCCAGGTGAGAGCATTACCCACAATCCCAAGGAGGAAAGGTCAAATGAAGTTATAGATCCATACCGGGGCAATACTGTTGTCAATAATTTTGAATAGTTGTAAGTATTGTTATGTTTTTGTACTGTGTATGTCCTGAACACTAAATGAATACTTCTTTATTTTTCTTTTGTGTATGTAGGTCGCGGTTCTCTGCCAGTTCCTCCGGGAAACGGACTACATGACGGCATTCAAAGCTCTTCAGGAGCAGAACGGGTACGTCCTGATGTACCGATCATCCCGAGAACATCAATCACACCCAATACCCGTATCAATGTCCAACTGACGTCTGTTTGCTGCTTCCAGCCACGATGCCATGGACTCCTTCTACGACTACATCTGGGACGTCACCATCCTGGAGTACCTCACGCGTATCCTTCTACCGCGGAGACCAGTGGGGGGGAGGGGTGTGTGTGTGTGTGTGTGTGTGTGTGTGTGTGTGTGTGTGTGTGTGTGTGTGTGTGTGTGTGTGTGTGTGTGTGTGTGTGTGTGTGTGTGTGTGTGTGTGTGTGTGTGTGTGTGTGTGTGTGTGTGTGTGTGTGTGTGGTGACACTATTCCACAAAAGCAAAGCTTGGTTTAATTGGAAGTTTTTGTGTGACATTTATTTGGAAGGGACATTGCTGGAGGTGCAATCCCTGAACATGTGAGTTATGATAAACATAATGACAATGTGTCGACTAAGATTCTGTGTTAGCAGGAACTACTACAAAGTGGCTGACTGTCATGAACGTGGAGCTGTTCCCCTTTAACTCCCCTTCAGACATTCATCACAAACGAGGGGAGAGTGAGAAGAGACAGATAGCAGTAAGTGACACGCACAACCTAAACCTGCATTTAACTAGTAAATAAAAAGGACATTCAATTCTAGTGTTGGCCATTGAAGCAGGCACAGTATTGTCCCAAACCCCTGGGGAATCTGTTAGAATGGTGACATTTTGCAGACTGTAGGGCAACGAGAGACCACAATAACGTGTGCCTCACCCTCTTTTCTCTCATTTTCACTCTCATTCTCACTCTTGCTCATCCCCCCTCAAACTTCCCTCGCTCTCGCTCTCTCTGTCTCTCTCTCTGTCTCTCTCTCTGTCTCTCTCTCTCTGTCTCTCTCTCTGTCTCTCTCTCTGTCCCTCTCTCTGTCTCACTCTTTGTCACTCTCTCACGCTGTGCCGCTCTCGCTCTCTCCCCCTCTCCCCTCTCCCCAGATAAAAGCCATTGGCCAGGCAGAGCTCAATACCAGTAACCCAGAGGAAGTGTTGCAGTTAGCAGCGCAGAAACGAAAGAAGCGGTTCCTACAAGCCATGGCTAAACTCTACTTCTAACCGTCACTTGAACACTCGACTCACAAACCAACAAGTTTTGTCATAGAAAAATAAACCTTTTTTAAATGCTAACAAGATCGTTCAGATTTTCTGTGTGCTTTATTTGCCATCGAAAATATTTTTCAATGACAAAAACACATTTACGCTTAAAGAGTTATACATGCTGAATCTATTTCTCATCAATGGTTACTTTATTTTCTTTTAAAACCATGCCTTCTGGTTTTTGACAGAACTCAAAACTGAGCGGAAATTACGGGAGTAAGAGCACTGCGTAATCTATTTTATTTATTTACATTTTAACAGGGACAGTGTACATTAATTAACATTCCGGTAAATGCACCAGAGTTAGCCAGAAGGCTATTTTCCATCTGTTGTCCCTTACAGCACCAGGTATTCCCAGGCGGTCTCCCATCCAAGGACTAGCCAGGCCCGACACTGCTTAGCTTCCGAGATCAGACGATACCGGGCGTGTACAGCGTGGTATGGCTGTAATTAGGACCTAACAAGAGACACCTGGTGGGAGTGGGTGGCAGGCTGGGGACGTGGACTGGGAACACAGTGCCAACCACCAGGGGTTTATTAAGCACACACAATATAAATACGTTTTTAGTGTAATTTATCGAGCATGCACAATTCACAGACCTCCTTCTAGTTTAGACGGTTAACATAATTTTTTGTGTCCATATAATACAAATATGAATTATATAAATTTTGCCACGACATTACACTATTCAGTATGGACTATATATATATAATAATAATTATTACAAATTAACAAAGCTCTAGTATTCTCTGATTAAGACAAATAAACAACATTGTCTTACATAATAAACACATTTTATTTACCAAATAAGCTAAAGGGTAGGGCTTTCTGGTGACTAACGAGGCGTTCTGTGAACTGAAGCTTATCCCAACAGCAGAGAGGAAACCAGTGTGTGAAGTAGGAAGTAGATAAATAAGCCCGTGTACTGTGTGGAGGTTAAACAAAAGGTTGGCAGCAATAAGAGCAGTTTCCGAGACTCTTCTCCACAATGAAGTTTTTAAACTGCATTTTCTGTGTGCTTGCAAGCTGTATTTGTCAAGGTAATAAGCCGTATTTTTTACTATGCATTTTTTATGCTTCATCTTTATTTGTTATATTTGGAGATATCTTTTTATATCAGGGTTCCTGAGGGTACCCTTTTTCTACAAATTGTATTTTTAAAAGTAAAACACTTAAAATTACCTTTTTACAATTCAAAGTATTAAAATGGAAAATAGCTTTATGCATTCTCTTTGCTTTTGTAAATATTATGTTTCCCCCGCATGCCAAGCGTGAGTGAGAAAAAAAATCGAATTTATTACTATGCTTACTTTATTCATAATGATAACGGGCAGGTTTATGACATTTAAACATGAGTTCCATTGTGAGGGAGGTTTAATTATTAAAGTGACCTAACATATACGTCCTTAAATGATTAGGGTTGATTAGGCTGATCGGTGAAGCGTTCTCCAAGAGCTGAGAGGCTGGAGGAGTGGTGATATTTCCAGTGTAACAATCATCGCACCACACTGACCACATCAGAGAGAATAGTGGGTCAAGTGGTTCAATAGGGCCGAGCCTTTTGGGTTCATAGTTTTTGTCACACTGTGGACCAGCGGTCTCACTACCACCGATTTTTCTTTTAGATAAACCATAGTTCAAAATTGAAATTCGTTTAGGGCAATAATTATTACTACAGATTTTTTTTTCCACTTTATTTACTGTTTTGGGCATTTCCTCCCAGTGCAAATATGGTGAAGTGCAAATATGTTTTTGAATGTGTTTCTGAAAGTGGTGTTTTAAGATGGGACATATGTAATTATAATTTGTAAGCCCATGTAGCAAATATAACCACAAAAAAAACCTTTCAAATGTTGATGCATGATTGTGGACTATATGGAAATAAGGGTCTTCCAGGTCTTCTGGAAATGTTTTTGGTCGCTGTGTCATAATTCAGCTTAATATATTGTTGCTTAAGGCGCACTCATTGACGAGAATATGTCAAACCGGCGCTGCATGTTGAAAAGGTTGCTGACCCCTGGTTAAGGGCTTCATGACTTAGACACCGAGAAATAGAAATAGGGATATCTCTGCGGGTCCAAAGCAACTGGGACCGGCTCCAAGTGTACCCTGGCCACCACCAATACAACAGTAGGCCCAATCATTTTTAATAATGATTTTCTATTTGTATTTTAGGTAGATTTTTTAGAATTTTATAGATTATAGGCCTACTTGTATATAGATATATTTTTTTTTATGAAGTTTTGTATTGCGTCTTCAAATATATTCTTCCTATTATTTGGGCTGCATAAATAACAATAACAATGGATGTCTCAAAAAAGGCAGACACACAAAAAGACCCACACATACACATCCACACACAGGCATGCAGTTCTGAAACGCATAAACCAACCAAAGACATGCTATGAGAACTGGTTTACCGGATGTGAGGGGGATCCCATCTTCATCATTTTGCAGGTGCACGATCCACCCACACGCATAAGCACACACACAAGAGCACACACATGGATGCAGTGCAAATATATTTCACTTGCAGTTGTGTAAGTGAGTTTTAATTGAACCCAATAACCCCCAAAACATTTTCTCTTTGCCACACAGAATGACGCCTTGCTATAACTGTCTGCTGATAATACTACGGTCGGAGGGGGAATCATGTTTTATATGGTCTACTCAGGATAGCGTGACCTTTTGTGATGTAATGTATTCTAAATTTATTTGTAAAGCACATTTAAAAAACAAGTTGACCAAGTGCTATAAAAACAAAGATAACAACAAAAAAAACAATAATACAAGTAACAATCACACATTTGAGACGACGATTATAAAAGTAACAATAGTAATAATAAATATAACCGCAAGCAGTGATCAACAGGGTCCGAGCAAAGTTAAAAGTCAAGAATACACTAATGAAAGATATATAAATTATAAATATAACATAATTGTCATATTTAAGGAAAGATGTTCCACTTAAAAACCTGAACTGCAGCCTCATTCACATGTTCAAAATGTCTATTGATAAGCAAACTCAAGTGAATTAAGGGCTTTCTTCAAAGCATATACCTGAAAAATCTTCTAAATTATGGTGAAATTAAACATTTTAAGAACACTAACGGAAGAAATATAAATATGACAGTTATTATGAAGGAAAAATGGCTAACAAAGAAGTTCCCCTAAATGCCATACTGTGTCTTGGCAGTCCTATATTTGGAAACTAATGAGCAGGATTGTTGATTTCCTGATGAATTTCAGGTAGGCCTACTGTGCAATGTTGTGTTTCTTAAATGAGTGGCAATGACAGAATGTCATGTTCAGCATGCTCTAATATGGATTCGAACTCTAAGGATCACCAGTACACGGCATTATCCTGTTGAGCCACTGACATTCCTGAACTGCATGAAGTCTCATTCACAGGGTCAAAATGTCTATTTATAAGCACAGAACATCAAGAAAACTCCAAGCACACATTTCAAAAGAGAATTAAGGGCTTTCTTAAAATATTACAGATCTGAACATTTGCACTGTTAATGGTATCCACCTAATGATAGCCGTAGTTATACAATAACAAAATGGTCATATAGGCAAAATAAGTTGAGACTGTGGACGTTTGGCTATTCTATGAAATTGTGGGAAAAGTAAACATTTTTAGAGCAGATGACCAGGGTGAAAAAGATGCATCTGATTTTAGAGATTAATATGATGAAAGAATTTTGAGTCAAGGTCAATCTCCTAAGGAGAAATAAGGCTAGTTCATATTTTTTAAATAGCGCCACCTTTTGGTGCAGTAGGCTACCACAAATTGGGTTTATTATTAGTGGGGGGGGGGGGGGGGGGGGGTATTGGTATCCACCTAATAATAGTTGTATGTTTTTTTTTATACAATAACAAAATGCTCATCTAAGAAAAATGGGCTAACTGCTCCAACTTTATTGGCCAATATTTTTCAAATGGAACTAAGTAAACGAATTCTGTTCGATGATTTTTGTGAGGCTTGGTCTGAGACTTCCGTTCCATTTGAGCATTTAAATTTAGTAGCAGCCAGGATCTTAAAATGTATTCTATGGGGCACAGGGAGCAAGTGAAGGGCTTCTTACATGGGTTGAAGGTGCGTAAGTCCATGCCATTGGTGTTACAAGTACCTAGTACCTTTGTCCCTATAAAGCACATTTAAACGCAGTCCCAACTGGACAGAAAACTGTATTTTAATTTATGTGACAGTAGCCAACAATTAACGATCAAACTATCTTTAAATTGAAATATTTCTGTATTTTTATATTTTCTAAAGAAAAATATCCTACCACAGAGCGTTCACATATACACAGAGTGTATATGTGAACGTCTCTCCCCCCCCCCCCCCCCCCCCCCCAAGACAGCGTGCGAGTGGTGCAACACACGGGGACGTGCACCTGGAGTCTTGCGGCAGAGAGGAACGAGAGCCGGCCGGTTTCTCTCGTACGGGAGGCCAGAGATCAGCTGTTGGACCAGGTGTGTGCGGACCTGGGCTGCGGCCGGGTGTACCCTTTCACTGAGAAGGGCGACACCAGCACCAACAACACCGGTAGCAGCGCCTGCCTGACGGACTGCTCTTACCGCGACCGACGTCTTTTCAACTGCTCCGAGACGGTTGGGGATAGCTGCTCGGTTGTTTCTAAAATTGTTTGTGGTAAGGTAAATTTTTGTCATGAGAAAGTACAGAGAATGTTTTTTCTCAACAAAATAATTATTAAATAGGCTGAAATTTATTTGATAAATAAAATGAATTCATAAAACGGAATGTGAATTTAGTCCTTAAAGTGACACTGACAATATTGTACCCAAGTCCCTACACTTGTAAAGCTTCTAAGCCAGTGGTTCCCAACCTTTCATGGGCTGTGACCCCATTTTCACATCAACGATTTCTGGCGACCGCAGAAACATTTTTTTTTTCTAGAATTATTTTTTGAACACGTTTGTGATACTGTGAACAAATACAGAGTAGCCAGGATAAGTGCACAAATTGACAATTTTCCAAAGATGTCCGGTAGGCCATATATGCAAGGAGGCACATTTTCTGCGGGTAACCTCTCGACAACCACCGTGCCTCGTGTGTGTTGCAAACAGACGTGCGCTCAGAGGATGTGGCTTGATGTAAATTCACTATGGTTACGAACTGGTGCAGTATGTCTGCGATGGGCGCAATTTATTTTTTATTTTTTATTTTTCATTTCCACCATTTCAATGGCAGCTGGCAATATTCAAGTCTCAGCTATGTGGCTTCATATTTCCTAGCAATGAGCTCACCTCAAGAGACGCTTTCAGGGCCCGTTCACTAGCAGTCACAGCCTTTTTGAAATACACTCGCTGTTTGTTCAGGTCGGCAAATTTATTTTCGAAAAAAGCTCTTGGTTTGCCGACATGCTCTTTGTGTGGTGTCTCAAAGTGTCTTTTGAGTTTGTTTGTCTTCATACTCTCGGCACAGGACCTTACTACATAATAGCAGAGATTTCGGCTTCTCCTCGTAGCATTCCATCACACTTGTAAATCCATACTGAATGAAACTTTGATCGTATATGTTCGCTGTCTCTTTGGTGTCTGTGCCACAGTTCCTCTGTCTTTGGAGGGACAGGGCCAGGCGGGGGAACAAATCTTTCCAGTTTGTTTTACACACTCTGACTGCAAGTTTGTGTTTACATTTTACAGGTTTGAGCGGGAACTCAGTAGGCTAATGTAACTATGCAGTCACGTGATCGCGGCACTCAAAGATGCACCAGCTCAGATATTTGTTGCATTTTATTTGAACTAGATTTATATTCGAGAAAATGAAAGTATAGGAGACAGTTATGTACGATTATTTGTAGTGTATTATTTAAAAACGAATAATATATATAGGCCTATAGGCCTATATATTTTTTTTTAAATAAATATTTTTTACTTTTTCTAGTATTTTTTATCAATTAGGCCTACTAGACATTTCAGGCGACCCTATTTAAATTCCAGGCGACTTGGGGTCGGGACCCCAAGGTTGAAAAACCCCGTTCTAAGCACTACATACAGGTCTACAAATCAACAGCTGCGTGACAACTAATCCATGGACAATGCAGCGCCCAACGGATATATTTTTACTGTTATACCACCTCAGGCCACCATATGGCGCGGCTGGCGGGCGGCGCTCACAGTTGCGGCGGCCGGGTGGAGCTGTGGTCTGGCGGCAGCTGGGGGACGGTGTGCGACGACCGCTGGGACCTGGCCGACGCCGACGTGGTCTGTCGCCAGCTGGGCTGCGGCTACGCAGTCAACGTTTCGGGGCAGGGAGGGGCGTTTCCCCCGGCGACGGCGGGACCTGTCTACCTAGACGAGCTGATGTGCACCGGGGCGGAGAGCAGCCTGTGGGCGTGTCCCCTGGCACCGGACGGAGTTCACCACGACTGCGGCCACAAGGAGGACGCCGGGGTGGTGTGCTCAGGTGAGGGGGAAGAAGTCTGGTCGTACTCTCTCTGCAAGTGTTAAGCTTTAAAGTGGTCTTCTCCACCGCAGACTCTCGGTTAGTAGAGTGCTTTAACTCCCACGTGGAAACATTCAGTGAAAAAAAATGAATGGGTTTTGTGCTTTTGTGTGAACTGAATACTGTGTTGTTTATTGTGTCTTTTAATATTATAAATAGGATATACAAGTCAATGTGTTTGTTCTTGTTATCTAGGCCTCGCTGTGTTGGAGGTTTTTTTTCTCTTTTTTTTCATTGACGTGTTGGCCCACCACTATCTATTCTGCAAAAATGGTTCATTACCATAGAGCTGGTTTAGCGTTCCCAAACCGAGGAAGGCCCCGTCTTCCTCAGTTCAGACAAAGTAAAGCAGCTCAACCACGTTAAGCTCAACCAAGTTCAACTTGACATTCGTATCCACTCTCTCCTGCTCTCCCCCCCCCCTCCCTTCCTCTCCCCCCCCCCTCCCCCCCCCCCCCCCCACAGAGATGAGAGGCCTTGCGTCTAACCGGCGGCGCAGACCGCTGTTCCGGTAAGGTGGAGATCCACCTCAATGGGACGTGGGGGACGGTGTGCGACACCTGCTGGGACAGGCAGACAGCCGCCATGGTGTGCTCCATGCTGGGCTGTGGGGCCGAGCCCAAGAAATACACCCAATTCGAGCCCCAACTGACGCACAACGAAGGGCCTCTGTGGTACTACAGGTGCGCCGACGAGCACACAGATCTCTGGCAGTGCCAAGAGTTCATCAACGTTGAGCACCTCTGTACGAGCTCCAAGGCGGCCGGGCTGGTCTGTGCTGGTAGGTCAAGGGGCTTCTACTTTGAACCAACTGCCACCTCCAACCTGCCCCTGTACACCGCAGCCTTTTCTCCCCAATAACTATCTTTACCTTTGCACTACTTTGTTTAAATGTAATGTTTTTATTTTGACCTTCATTTTTTTCCACCTAATGAATGCACTATGTACAGCACGTTGGTCAGTGTGAACTGTTATAGATGTGCTTTATAAATACATTTTACTTGCCTACTTTTACTTTGGCAGTACCAATCTTTGGTTGCCATCATTGTGTGAGTCGTCATGGTCCTGTTTAGTTGAGGCTGCTTTGTGCTTCGACAGGTTGAATACCTCTTTTTCGTTCTCTTCTGATACCAAAATGTTTTTTGGAGGGGGGAGACTACCTCAACATTTATTTGATTAATGTGTTCGTGTGCACCAGGCTCACAAGGGTTTCCCACAATCTCCGTCTCAGCAAATGTAACGTCAGTGACTGGACTGACGACTGGTAAGTTAACTAACCCTAACCAAGACCCAAAAGATGCCTTGTTTACTTACTCTTCCTCTATATGTAGTGTTTATATGGTGGTGTATATATACATATTTATATATACCACCATATAAACCCTTTACATATAATAACGGATGATTTAACAATACATTCAATTGGTAAGGCAGGATAGTGTTGTGACTAGTGTGCTCGACTACCAGCCGGAAGGAACTGGTTTTGAACTACAATGTCTTGATGGTTAGAAGTAATTTATATTTATTTGTTATGCTTTACATATATTACTTGTTACTTATTTATATCGTTATTCGTATGTTTAATGTTTAACTATTTTCTATTTTCTATTAAGGTTAGAAGAACAACAGTTTGGATTCATTCTTACACATCCTCCTTTCACAGCTGGCACAACAACAGGAAGTTCCCCAAACCACGTCCGGTTCATATTGTCTCCCGAGCTGATTGGCTGCGTGGCTCTGTCAGTCCTGCTGCTGGTGACGCTCACGGTTAACTGCGTCCTCTGCCTCCAGAGTAGAAGAAGAAAAAAAGGTGCTTCCACATACTGATGTCATGCATGGAAACACGTTTTGCCCATTCTTTATTTAATTTGATCAGATATCTTTATGTGATTGTTACTCAAAAAGCCAAACCAAACCAACCAGTTGAGAATGACCTATTCACACCTCATCTAATCGAATCCCTCACCTAACAAAAATCGACCTAATCTGATAAATCGACCTAGTTTAATCTAATCCATCCATAGTATTCACCTGTGTTTGACGCTGCAATCTCAGTTTGGTCTCGTCTCACACTTCCTCAGCTTGGATGACACAGCAGAGAAATCAGCATGAAGATAGGGCTTTGAATGACTACAGGGAGGCCCTCAGTCTGGTCAAGGTGGCGCCCATCGGGAGCCCTGGTAAGTAGGGCTAACGTGGTGCTCTAGTGCTGTCTTCTGTCAATAGAGGGTGAAGACCCTGGGAAAAGAAGAGCAAAGACATGCTGGACCGGTCACTAGAGACCTGTGGTCTTATTTATTAGTCTACATATTTTTTTGGGGAAAAAGTAGTGTTTGATTTGTAATATATTGCGTTAACTCTAGAAAACCATTGTAAATAGTAAGTATTTTATGCGCGTTATTATAGATCGATGATGGATCCGTTCTATGCACTTAACAGTGCGTGAGGTCGTATCAATATTTATTCGTATGCAGCGTTTTCTCCCCCTACATGCTGCGTGCAGATAGAGATATAACATCATCACATCATGGTCATGGTTGCTCTTTGTTGTGTTCCTGTTTGGTTGAAGTCCTCTCCAAGCCCAGTGGCATGCTAGCCTCACACCATGGCCCTTATCAGCCAAGCCATCCACCTCCTGTCCACATGTCCACCTTTTACAGTGAGCTACGCCTCCCTCTTGCAATTCTCTGTTATTCCTCTCCATTGCTTAAAGTTGACGTTTGTAAGGTGTTCTCCGCCGCTGGGAAGCAATGCCCTGATTGGACATACATGAGGGGGCTAAAATCAAAATGGCCTCATACGGAGACATGCTCCGTCAACCGCAGCAAATATCCTCACAGAGAATTTCACGTACTAATACCTGGTGGATGGCACTTCTAACAAATGATGCGGAAATTCTAGCTTACCCACTGCCCCTTAAACATCTCAATGCTTAACATGAGCTTTGACTCGGCCTAACAAAACCACTGCGCAGTCGTTCGTAGGTCGTCACCTGCTGATAATTCCCATGACGTTCCTTTGCCTGACTTTGGATTCAGATTCCCAGCGAGGCAGGCACGCCCGGGGCAGCCCTGCCGCGGGCTCAGCTGTGAACATCCTCTACCGGGAGGGTGAGTTAACATGGAGGGCTTTATATGTTGCTGTTAAAGTGAAAAGCTCTGTCGATGTCTCGATATATTGAGGAGAATTTGAGGAGGTAAGTGGAGCAGGTGGGTGGGTTTGACTCCCAGCCGGAAGGTTCCGGGTTCGAACCCCGATGTCTGCAGTCTGGAGCGTTTTGCTTGTGAAGCGTTAACCGATGCATCGTTGATTGTCGTTGATTGGGGTTTATTCCCTAATAGCAAACCAACATCATAATAGATCACAGTATTGAGATCATTCAAATGACATGCAGTAATAATTTTTCAGCATCACCAAACGACGCGAGAGCCTTCAACGGCGACATGACATACAAACATCAAAGCCTCAACCCCAGCGGTAATATATTGTTGTACGACTACAATCTCTCTGGAATGAATGATTTATGAAGGGAAGAAGAATGACTGTCTTCTTCTTCTCCAGTGGACTCGTTTGAATCCTCCATCACTTCCTCTGGGGATGAAGTCTACGGGAACTCTGCGAACCAGAAGGAGGATTTAACAGCTGGTGGGTCACCTTCATTCAGCCTCAACATCGTCACCACCACATGCATATAACACGCACACGCACAGGCACACACACACATGAATATAACACGCACACACACATGAATATGAAACACATACACATGAATCCAACACACACACATGAATATAACCCACAGACATGAATATAACGCACTCATGCACACATACACACACACACATACATGAATAGAACACACACACACACACACACACACACACACACACACACACACACACACACACACACACACACACACACACACACACACACACACACACACACACACACACACACACACACACACACACACACACACACAAGAGGGAGCCATTCATAAAGGCAGATGTGCGGGGCACCACATCTGGTGCGTGGCGATAGCCTTCATGTCACCGAGGTCGGTTCCGTAACGAGGAAGCTGCCATTTTGAATTTTGTCACTGAACACTGAAGACATATTGGAGAGGACTGCTCCTACACACACTCTGCTGTGTGTGTGTGTGTGTGTGTGTGTGTGTGTGTGTGTGTGTGTGTGTGTGTGTGTGTGTGTGTGTGTGTGTGTGTGTGTGTGTGTGTGTGTGTGTGTGTGTGTGGGGTTTCTGGGTATTTGTGAGTGTGTGTGTGTTTTCTCTCTGAGTAGAGATGTTTTTTGACCTATTCAAACCAACTAAAGATCCGGTATCGAATACAACAAACAGCGTTCAAAGCAAAAACCTTTCTAGTGGTTCTTCATTTTAAAAGCTTTTAAAGCCTCAGTGTCACCCACTCGCTATATTGACAGAACCCCAACAGCCCGGAGGTTGCTATGTGGACTTTGACATTTCTTCAACCTCTCTAGTCTCAAGCAGCCACCAGCTGCCACCTAGAGGGATGACGTCAACCATGTTGGAGCCAGGTGAGTCATGACTATCTCAAACTCACTCACTCACTCACGCAGTTCTTTCATCAACACAAAGTAAAGTTTACGATTCCGTTCTAACAACGTTATGCATCGAGTATCTCAGGCTAATTTACAAACAGTTATGTTTTTAGGCTGCTTTTACTTTGAAGTGTCTTGTTTTACAGCACGTTTCCCAGTACTTACTTGTTGCGTATCATCTCTTGATTATTTTAGGTCATGGGGGTGATGACGGGGGGGAAGATGAAGACGATATTTATTCCCCGGTCAGCCCTGAAACCCACTCCTCTTCTACGGATGATTACGACGATATACTCAATCCATAAACACTGGATGAGGTGAACTTTGGCCTTAAGATGCATGGAATGTTAAATATCAGACACTGGGCACAATACCTTATTTTCGTATTATTTTATGTAAATACAAGAGGTAATAAATTGTAACCTTGAATATAAGAAATTTTTATTTAATATTGGAACATCTTTTTGTTTATCTCTTTATTTTCATAACCACCCTGGATATTGTATTGCTGGATTCTAACCAGTGGTCAACTATAGACCTGTCTCAGAAAGCTAAATAAATAAAAAAATAAAGAAATATCACCTCCGCCACAAGGGGGAACTGTAGGTTCATTATCTAAATACGTCACTTCCAGAAAAAAATACTTACTCGCAAAGTCAACAGGAATAGCGTGTCCGTATTTTTGTTTAAATGAACCTTCAATTATGTTTTCCAACGAATAATCACTTGTGACAAATGTATTCATACTTAATTCAGCGGTGGTTGGGGAAGGAAGAAAAGTAAAAACAACTTTAAAGGGGAATGGGAACTCAGAAGTGTCCGTAGTGTGATCAAGGAGGACTAATAGGTAAAGCGACATTAGGTTAGTTTGAAACCAGAGGCCCCGGTAAAGGTCCTTCTTTGTTCATTAGCATAAGGGACGTTTAGTTTGCAGCAGCTGTACAGCATCAATCCAGCATGTGTATGCTGGATACCGCGAGATCTCACAGTCACAACATCAGTCGACCCGACCGACTGCTGCTGCAAAGCGTATCTTTTGCGCAGTGACTGTGTGACGCACTGACTATTGTTTTAATGAATGTCTAAAGAGTTCAACTTATTCTGGCTCGATGCGCATAAAGCGAGCGATAGGTACTGTTAGGACTGTAGGCCTTCATCTATCTATAATGGAACTCATGTGTTGGATACGTTCAGGCATGTAGGCCTATGTCAAGCAAGCTAGATTTAAGAGAGATGGATGATATGATAATGCTTCCGACGTGGTGGGAAGTTTTCAAGTATGAAGATAACGTGGGGAGAAAGGTTGTGCGACAGACATGCACGTTTTTTCCGTTGTAGGCCTACGCAAATAGGCCTCTTCGAAATGGTCTCAAAACTCCATGATTAACTTACATGTGATTATTTCTTTCTATAGAACCGTATCTAAATGGAAATGAAGTACTAAAAGTAGAACATTTATAGACAGCACAACAGTGAATATAAATATATTGATGATTTATAAACAACTCACTTTTTTTACACTAAATGTTAAAAAATAGTTATTAAGTATTTTAGGTTTATTTATTATTGTAGAACTTCACCTAATATTAACCATCGAAATTCTGTTTGTTTAGCATTAAGCAAAAAAAGGCGAAATCCCCTTGAATAACATTCATGGATTAATCTCAGCTTTTTAAGACCTTAGGCCTAATTAAACAGAGCTCAAACTACCGCTTTTACACAGAAGACTTTGACAGCATCATACATTAAGTATTAAGCAGGTGGAAGGGACAGCGGTCTCATGATGAGCCAACCACCTTCCGGCTGGGATTCCCCCACCCCAGCTGATAGACTAGCTTGGCACGGGTTCTGACATTCTCTGCTGGATAAAAAGAAGCTAAAAAAACAACGAAACAAATTAGTGTCTGGAGCTTTCTCTCTCTGTAAAACTCAAACTCTCTCCGTTTGTCAAACTGCCATAACAAACTTTAAGAATCCTTTTTTATTGAAGGAGAGAACTTTAATTGAGGGAAGTTTTATTCATCCACTATATTTATAATGTATAGACTTTTCCCTTTCCGTGGTTGATTGAAATCCAGAAACCGGTGGCTTTACAGAAGTGAGTGAAATCATGGGATGAGATCATAGGATTTAAGATCATAAGATCATAAAGCCTGTGTGTATTTGTGCGCAGGCTTTGTTCATTAAATCAATTACACACAAAGGATTATGGGTCGTGTAAGTCGCTTAAGTTGCTTAATGTGTTTAAACAATAGACCTCACAGCGCCCTTGTTCCCTGTTGAACTTTTGAACTCTCTCCGCTGCCACGCTGCAAGGAGCCACTAGGGGGCACCTGTCTGTCTGTGTGCATCTGTCTGTCTCTGTCTCGGTCTGTCTATCTGGCTCTGTATGTCTCTGACTGACTGTCTGTCTCTGTCCGTTGGTCTCCGTCTGTCGGTCTCGGTTAGCCTGTCCTTCATTAATATGGAATATATTAATGATTTATTTGGCTGAACTACAGATCTCCTGAGAATGAAGGCTGGTTAAGTTCTGAGTTTTAAACAAATAACGCTTCAGAGCTAGCCTGGCACCGCCCACCTACCTACTTCCGCTCAATTTTCATTTCACTTCAGTCTGCTTCATTTGCATGCGTTCCTTGGAAGCCAGATTTTTGGTGGTCCAATCAGCGAACAGAGGGAGTGGCTGAGAACGATGACGTCGAGGTCGCGCGCCAGTGAGCCTGGTCTCACAGGAATCCGTGAAATGACTACGGACGCTTAACTCAAAATCCGTGGGATCATTACGGAAACACGCTGATTTCCGTAATATGCGCACGGACACAGATCCCTGTTTCACCGAGCGAGTCGACTAGTCACACAGGGATCCGTCAAATGACTATCTATCTATCTATCTCACCTATGTCACGTGATTTCGTGCTCATGCGCACAACCGTTAATCTATTGAATCGTGTCCCAGAGCACGGTTGCACCTTTTTCGTCTTCCACAGAACGGAATGTCAAACCATTCATTTTGAGTTAAGCGCCCGTGGTCGACTCGCTCGGTGAAACGGGGATATGTGCGCATGATGTGATGTTGCGATACACAAGCCAAAAACAGCCCCCACCTCCATTTCACTCCCCTTCCCCATTACTACAGAGCTACGTTATGATGGGCGGTTGCTCATTAAAACCCATGAAGTCACTGCTGTGAGTATAGCGCCATAGCATGGCTATAGATAGATAGCATGGCTATAGATTAAGGCGGGGGGTGGGGGGGGAGGAGAGAGAGAGAGAGAGAGAGAGAGAGAGAGAGAGAGAGAGAGAGAGAGAGAGAGAGAGAGATAGACCCCGATACAGGGAGGGAGAGAGAGAGAGAGAGAGAGAGAGAGAGAGAGAGAGAGAGAGAGAGAGAGAGAGAGAGAGAGAGAGAGAGAGAGAGAGAGAGAGAGAGAGAGAGAGAGAGAGAGAGAGAGAGAGAGAGAGAGAGAGAGAGAGAGAGAGAGAGAGAGAGAGAGAGAGAGAGAGAGAGAGAGAGAGAGAGAGAGACGCCAACCGTTCAGCTCATCAATCAAAGCAATTTCTGGCTTGGGCGACTCGGCAGAAACGGACCTCCAAAGTCATTAAATTCATCTCTGTTCCGTTCGGTCGTCAGCCCTGATTAAGTCACTCCCACCACCGCTGGAAAGACAACGTTGACAACGACGATGGTGGCGGTACAATGCTGAAGTCGGCAGTTGGTCGGTTGCTAGACGCTGGGGAGCGTTAGCGTAGCACGCTAATAGTGTTGATTACTTACCACTCATTAGGTTGCTTTCACTGCTGGGCTAAGCTCCCCCCTAGTGGGGGGCTTAGCACCATGGCGGAGGGGGGGGGCTCACTGAAGGGCCCTGATCCAGTTCACCTTTTAAGTTCAGTGGAGCTGTGGGGGTCGGCAGGGGTCAGCGCGCCGGCGGTTCACGCCGCGGTGCCCACAAACCGCTCCTCATTACCTCACTTCCTGTGCAATACTGTACCAGATAGTCGCTAAGAAGTATGTTTAAAGACATGTGTATTGTGTGTGTGTGTGTATGTATGTATATGTATATATATATATATATATATATATATATATATATATATATATATATATATATATATATATATATATATATATATATATATATATAAAATATATATATAGAGTGATATATATATATATATATATATATATCACTCATATATATATCTATATATTATATATATATATATATATATTATATATATATATATATATATATATATATATATATATAGAGTGATTTTGTAACATTGGAGGTGTTTAGTCATCCAAAAGAATGCAGGAGTCAGGGGTCTTCATGCGTGAAATATTGAAATTCCTTCGTCCCCATGGCGGTGGCGATTTTACGCGAATCTCCGCACGGCAAAGGGGGTAAACTGCGACTTTTTGTAAGTTAAGCCGTCCTTATTTTTTATGATTTGTGTTTTTTACAAGGCCCTTGTTTTTACGAGGGTGTGTTTAGCGAGGGAAGGGCAAACTTGAAAGCGGGGGCTGGGCGTCTGGCGCTCCGCTCATTAACCCCGACGGTTAGCACCTCGCCACTCTGCTCCCCCCCTCCCGCAGCACACGATTGGCTGCTTAGGTCTACGCCACCGACAGACACGAGCCGCGCGGCGGCGGACACTTCCGGAAGCTTCACTGGAACCGGCGCTTGTGTTTGCCGCTCTTTGGCTCTTCATGGGGATATAGGACGTCTGATGATGGTGGGATACCCCTGTCTGGTCGACCCTCGGGGGTCAAAAGGTCACCCCCCGCCCCCAAAAAAAAAAAGCAGCACGATTCTGGAGGCTTTGTGGCAAACGTTTTAATTGACACAATAGACACACACACACACAAACGGGAGCACGCACACACAAATGCGCAGGAGCACCCCCCCCCCCCCACCACACACACACACACACAGGAGCACACACTTCGATATTCAACCTCAAATCTCACTTGCGAGATAACGCAAGAGATTGCGCTTGAAAGAATTCTCGCAATTTGTCTTCGCCTGGCGCTGAGCTCTGTCAGTAAACTCCGGTGTGGTGTTGTTTTTTTACGCAGGGGGGGGACAGGGAGAGAGACATCTCCTTGTTTGTCCTGGGAGGCAGATGGACTGCGTGGTTTTACTGTTGTGTGCGGTGCATGTCAGACTGTGTCTCTCACACACAGAGACCGCCCGCCCGACCGGCCCAGCCGTCATCAATCTTCCGCTCGGCTGAATGGTAAATGGGGGCGGCCATAAAGAGGCTGGTTGTCCTTCCTCTGGCTCCCATCACGCAGGTGCTGGCAGACAAAGCAAGCGGATACGACACTGCATGCTCACACACTTTCATATTTGTAGAATTGTACACACAAAAAAACATCACACTTTTACAGCTGGGTGTATTCTGTATTCTACATTTTTATTTAGTGGGGATATAGGAGGCATATAGGAAGAAATATAGAGTGGGTAAGCTGGGGTACATTCAAGTGCACTATACACACATAGACATGGACATGGACATGGAAACACAGTGCCACACACATTTATGCTGAATTAGGGAGGCTTCTGTCCATTAAGCGAGACATTACTTTTAAAAGTCCTGAGGCCAAATGGAAAACCGTAATTATTACAAGTCTGTTTCGTTTTATGAATGAGTCGGTTGGCCTCTTAAACAACCCAGAAGCCGGTCTCCCAGACAACCAGTGGCTCTAAGGGGGCTGATGTCATCTACTCAGTTGAATGATTCCTTAATTACAGCGCAGTACCGTAAGACAAACAGCCCGGGCGCTGGCTTCACTCTGCCCAAATCACGCTGTTGTTTCCCCATACCTGTGGCACTATAGCAACCGCAGAGTCATAAAACACAGCAGTGTTCTGTTAGCCTGGCACTGCCCACCTACCTACTTCCGCTCAATTTTCATTCCACTTCAGTACTAGGTCTGCTTCATATGCATGGGTTCCTTGGAAGCCAGATTTTTGGCGGTCCAATCAGAAAACAGGGAGTGGCTGAGAACGATGACGTCGAGGTCGCGCCCTAGTTTCAGTTGTAGTCAGAGGAAGACCAGTGCCGTGTTCCAATACCCGTACTTCCATGAGTATACTTAAAGGAAGTACACTATCTTTCTGCACTATCCGTACTCACTTGAGTACACTATTTTTTCAGATGTGAGTGCTGTTCCAAATCGAGTACTCTGTGGGTGCACTTACCGGAAATGACGATTTGCGACAGCCGCAAGCTGCAGGCGCTGGTCACTTTCGGTATCCATATATTTTTTTCGAGGTTGAGCGCCTCAGCCTGGCTCCGCCTCTTCCGCTACGTAGCTAAGATGGCTGCCGTTGAGTACGGAGAGTGTCCTTCGATCCACACTTCACGATTAGCCCGTTTTGAGTACGACATCCGGGTCCTTGAAGTGTACTTCTTTTCGCCGGATCTGAATTGGAACGTACTGTGTACTCAAATTTTGGCTAGTAAGTACGGACAGTACGGGTATTGGAACACGGCACTGGAAGGCAATGGAGAAGGATACGAGAGAAGCTATTCGGTCTGTTGTGGGATCGCTGCCGAATATCGATAAATTAAAGCCGGAGCAAGAACAAGCTTTGCTGAGTTTTGTTGGTGGCCATGATGTTGTGGCGCTTCTCCCCACCGAGTTCTGGAAAAGTTTGATTTTCCAGCTGGCTCTGTTAGTGGTGAAGGAGTTAGCTAAGGCGAACTCTAGAAATGCTGACACGATAGTTGTTGTCGTCTCCCCTCTTGTTGCCCTTATATGCAACCACGTGCGCGCAACGTGATTTCCGGCCGGTCCCGTCGCATGTCATACGTCACGACCAAACACTATGCGATTGGTTATGGCAGATCCAGAGTGGCACTGGGCAGATCCACTCATTTTAAGACATCCGCCTCCAAGTGAGTGAACGTTTGTCAATTGGGCAGTTCCAGACCGTCAGTACAAATCAAATGAAGTACAACGGTCTGGTAGGACCAGGCTAGTGTTCTGTGTTTGGCGAATTTGTGTGAATGAAGTGAATTTAGAGGAAAACAGCACGACGTAGCTTATACTAACATACTATTATTACGGGCCTGGATATATTTCAGTTATATGTCCTAAGCCTGATTGTGGCAAACCCATAGCTGTCCTAGCATACCATACCGATGCTAGCAAAGCAAGGCTAGAATATTGAATGCTATACCAGGGGACCGGAAGCTATGCTAGCATACCAAAAGTAAGGTTACCATACCGGAATTCAGGCTTGCGTAGTCAGAGCTAGGCTAACATCCCGGAAGCTAGGCTAGGGTAATGCGCTAAGCCAGGGCTACTGCGCTTACCTAGCGTGCTGGAAGCTAGTAAGTTAAAAAACCAGAAGCCAGGCTGGCTTCAAGCCAAACTCTAGCCCAGCCCTAGGCTATCTTGCCGGAAGCTATGCTAGGCTACTGAGCTGGCGCACTGCAGAGGCAGTAAGGCTGCAACCAAAGTGGAAACCAGGTGTTTGGCACCGACCGCGCGGTGGCCCCGCTAGCCAGGTGACGACACCGCCTGGCCGCGAGTCAACCAACGTTTTCGGTTACACGTCATCGTCATGTGTTTATGCACCTCAGGGCAGAGCAATCAATTACAGAGTTCGACGTTGGACCGCCCTCTCAGCCAATCTTGAGTGCGATCATGTGAATGAAAGTGGAGGGTTTTAATGAAGCGGGTTTTCCTTACGCGAGGGGAATGAGGGAGAACTCTGTCATGGCCACAGGAAGTAATGAACCGAGGGGGAGGAAGTGAGGTCATTGAAGCAGAGTGGTGTGTTGTCCCTCAGACTGAATGAGGTCAAGCGTGAGATAGATAGCAGCATGGTAGGTGTGTGTGTGTGTGTGTGTGTGTGTGTGTGTGTGTGTGTGTGTGTGTGTGTGTGTGTGTGTGTGTGGTGTGTGTGTGTGTGTGTGTGTGTGTGTGTGTGTGTGTGTGTGTGTGTGTGTGTGTGTGCGCGCATCTTTATTATGTGTAAGTGTATTGGAGAAAGGGTGGCTTAACAGGCTCCAACGTTTAGGAACTGTGGACGTTTACTGTGTGTGTTCCTGTATGTTTCTGTGTATGTGTCTCCCTGTGTGTTTGGGGCTGTGTATGTACATTTGTTTGTGTGTGTACGTGTGTTCCTATACGTCCTGTGTATCAGTTTGGGGGTTGGTGCGTGCGTGTGTGCTCCTGCGCATGCGTGTGTTTGTGTGTGTGTGCTCCGTTGTGCTCCTGTGTTTGCTTGTGTGTGTCTGTGTTTCCGTTTGGTGTTGCGTGTGTGTCTGCTCTTACGAATGTCCATGTGTGTGTGCGCGCTCTGGTAGGTGTGCTCCTGTGTGTGTGTGTGTGTGCGCTCCTGTATGTGTGTGTGTGCTCCTGACAAGTGTGTGTGTGTGTGTGTGTGTGAGGCAGTGTGTGTTTGGTGTGTAGCTCCTGCTCCAGCTTAACCCCTCTGGATTCCCCGCATTCCTCCCGCCGGTCCGGCGCTGGTCTACCCGCGGCCGCCGCCGCGGCCACCGCCACCGCAATGTTTAGGGTGATTGACGCTATTTGCTACCATTAGGCCCCCGCCATGTAGTTGACCTTTGACCTTTTACAAGCGACCTGTTGAAACAGCTTTAGGGAGCACATCGTCTAATCTCCTTGGGAAAAGCCGAGGGGTACGGGGGAGGGCGTTGGGGGGATGGGTGGGGAGGGGGGGGGCAGGGCTAAGGGTTCGGAAAGCAATCAACACCTAAAGGTGAAGAGTGGCGGTCCCCAGCGTCACCCATCTCCATCGCGCGGGTAGGGTCGAGTGGTGCTGCCGATGGGGGTAGGGGTGGGGGTGACCCGGCCGTGTGCTGATTCGCTCTGGCTGCTTCCAATTGGGTCCCATTTAGCTCAAGAGACGCCTCGGGGTCAGCAGCACGGTCACTCGGGTCGGAGCGCCGCTGTACGGGCTGCTGCCTTATCCCAGGGAGCGTCAGTCACACTGACCCTGTAATGGGGAGGGCAGGGACTACTGCCTGTTATCGCAGGTTTTAATAACACATTGTACGTTTCCAGTGAATGTACGAAAATCGCTTTACAAGTGTAACACCAAGTCCGCCTCGCAGCCGTTCCGATAAACCGCTCCGTTCGGAAACACACGCCGTAGTCACGGTATTTAATCGTATGTTTCCGATGAATATATGAAGATCGCTTTACAAGTGTAGCACCAAATCGACCTCAAGTAACTGACGTTAACACACGCACACACCCAAAGTTAACCTCTAAACGATCTCGCTCTGGCGTAATTGTTTCCCCGCCTCCGCCTCCCGCCCCTTCGTCTGATTGACAGCCTTATCAGCGTGTGTTGAGCGAGGGGAGATGGAGCGAGGTGCTGTGGTGGAGGAGAGGGGGCCGGCGGGCGCTTTGGGAGGTCTGCTAATGCCCCTCATCTCGCTGACCTCTCCCGCGCCATGCCTCTGAAGTACTGGTCCGAGGACTTACTTAGGAGCAGGGGTTACTCAGAAACACAAGACTTGGAGAGAGAGAGGGAGACAGAGGAACAGTTAAGGAGAGGTAGTTTGTAGACAGAAAGAGATACGTGGCTTACTTACCCAGATATCGACGTATTGCCAACATTTCACGTTCGCTATTGTAATGAATTCTTAATTTTGTATTCTTTTCTTTCTCTATTCCTTAAAAATTCAAACACCTCTCTGCGACCTACCTCAAACTCAGCACTCCCAACCTGGGTACCATTCATCAGAGGAACATCTTCATGGTTGTCTGGTTTCAGGCGTTTCTCTGGTCCCTTTCTCTGCTCACCTACACCCTGACTCAACCCCCGGACCCTAGCTCACCTACACTCTGACTCAACCCCCGGACCCTAGCTCACCTACACTCTGACTCAACCCCCGGACCCTAGCTCACCTACACTCTGACTCAACCCCCGGACCCTAGCTCACCTACACTCTGACTCAACCCCCGGACCCTAGCTCACCTACACTCTGACTCAACCCCAGGTCGTAACTCATCTCCACCCACTCAGCTCCAGGTCCAAACTCATCCACCCTGACTCACACCACCAAACACACCGCCTCACCCTTACCGCCGCGGTACGGCAGATAGCTCCTCTTGAAGCTAATGTAAGTTCCCCCCCCCCCCCCCCATCCCCGGGGGTTGCGGGGGGGCTGTAATGGGAAGCAGATCGCCCGAGTGCCAGGCTCCGGTAGCTCTCCATTTGAACCAAGTGGTGAAGGAATTTCAACTACTCCCCCCCCCCCCACAAGATCTAGTCCTTATCCTGGGGGGGGGGGGGGGGGCGACAATGATGACCGGTTAGGGTGTTTTGTTGTGTGTGGTGTTGTTGTGTGTGTGTGTGTGTTGTGTGTGTGTGTGTGTGTGTGTGTGTGTGTGTGTGTGTGTGTGTGTGTGTGTGTGTGTGTGTGTGTGTGTGTGTGTGTGTGTGTGTGTGTGTGTGTGTGTGAAGTCAGTTCAACTCCTTTGTCATGTACTTGAAAGCAGCAGAGTTTGACCCTGGGCCTCTCTGCGGTACGGCTGGGTTGGATTGTATCATGCCAAACATTACATTACCATTCAGTAACATGACATTAGTGGCTGTGAACAAATGCTGCTAATGTCTGTATGGATATACATTGATTTGTGTTGTGTGAGACCGTGTGAAAGCGTGTATCTGCATTTGTTTTTTTTGCTTTTTGTGTGGTAAATAAATATATTTGTGTGCGAGTGCATGTCCATCTGTGTTCGGGTGTGTCTGTAAATGTGTTCAAATGTGTGTGTCCGTGTGGTGTGTGTACTGTTTGCATGTGTGTACATCTGCACCTGTGTGTGTGTGTGTGTGTGTGTGTGTGTGTGTGTGTGTGTGTGTGTGTGTGTGTGTGTGTGTATACATCGGTGCACTATGTGTACTATGTCTTTGCACGTCCGTGTGTGTGTGTGTGTGTGTGTGTGTGTGTGTCTGTGTCTGTGAATGTGTGTGTGTATGTGGTACAGCAACAAAGGGCGTTTTTTTTCCGCCTTGTCAATGGAAACATTAGTGTCATGCCCCCCCTAGCCCCCCTCTCCCCTTGTTTAATTCAGTCCGTCAACACTTCCTCCTCCAGGCTGTTAGCGTCACCCAGCATTTCCTGTCCCGCCTCAAGCGGCCCGCACGCCACCGACGGACGGTGTAGGGTTTCCCTCGCCAGGCAGCAGGGGCTTCAAAGTCAATAACCGCTCTTTTGACTTTTATTGACCCGCAAGACTCCAGACATGAACCCCCACCCCCGACTGGGGGAGGGGGGGGGGGGGAGAGTAGAGAGGAGAGGGAGAGGGAGGGAGGGAGAGGGGGAGAGGGGGAGAGGGGGAGAGGGAGAGCGCGTCAGTCACAGATCAGAGGTTAGATCCTGTGGTTCTGCTTCATGCCGACTGCACCTGCGACTGATTTGGCCACCAGAAACATTGCCCAGTCAGCACCTGGGCCTCCTCCTCCGCAAGCATGGAGTTGAATTTGTTTTCTGCTTCCAGATGCTCCTCCCACCCCCCCCCCCCCGCTCAGGAGTCCTTTCTCCATCGGTATTCTTGTGTTATTGTGGACAGTCTCAGGCCATTCAAAGGTCCATCGAGCCAAGTACCCTGCAAATGTGTGCGGATATGTGTGTCTTGCATTTCACCACAACAATCATCCCTGCATCCCTCTTCTTTCCAAGTCCGAACTACTGAGTCCGCAAGTCTGAACTTGCCGTACGTGAGTCCGAACTTGGCGTACTTGGTATAAAGAAAGGCCCCAGAATACAGATGTTAAGAATGCTGGGTTACGGCAACATCTTTCCCCTTCCTTATGCCATTGGTAGGAACCGAAAGAAAAATAGAGCAAATCACAGACCAACAGGTCAGAGAGAAAGCAGACATTCTGCCGGTCATCAGCCATCCAATGAATGCCTGTGATCTTTTCATTTGTAGAGGGGGGGGGGGGGGATTTTGCTCACTAATGGTTCGCCCTGTGTCCCGTGTCATTTCCTTTTGATGTAAAAGCAGGGTCTGGAGGGACGGAGGGGGGGGGGATTTTCTGAGGAGAGAGAGAGAGAGAGAGAGAGAGAGAGAGAGAGAGGGAGAGAGGGAGAGAGAGATGGCAGCAGGCACTTCTAATTAGCCCGAGAGTCCCCCCCCCATACTCTCGTCATCTGGTCTGCATTTCCAGCGCCGGGCGACTGTAAAACAACCCTCGCTGAGCGCCTGTCACCCAAATCCCCCCCACCCATCTGATGGAGAAGAGACCCCCGGACCCCCCCAAACCTCCACCACCCTAATGGAGAAGGGGGATCAGGACCGCCTACTACTCTTTATCTTCTCATCTTTTGTCTGTTCTCTCTCTCTCTCTCTCTCTCTCTCTCTCTCTCTCTCTCTCTCTCTCTCTCTCTCTCTCTCTCTCTCTCTCTCTCTCTCTCTCTCTCTCTCTCTCTCTCTCTCTCTCTCTCTCTCTCTCTCTCACTCGTTGTCTCTCTCTCTCTCTCCTCGTTGTCTCTCTCTCTCTCTCTCTCTCTCTCTCTCGCTATCTCACACACATAATAAACACACAAACACGCACACACACATTTCAGGTGCATCATGGAGAGTTCAGGGAGGAATATCAGAACTTTATGAATGTCTTTAGAAGAATCGGCTCAGGTCGTACCGGCCTATCATGAAAGCCCTGACCAAGGGGCCAGAGCGAGGGGGGGAGGAGGGGGAGATGGAGGGACAAAGACACTATACGAGAGTGAGAGAGGAAGAGTGAGAGAGAGGAAGACCGGAGGGCGTTAAAGCCAAGGCCAGAAGAACAGAGTGGGGAGGGACGAGAATGGATCCTAGATTCCAAATGGAATGTTCCGGAACCAAGTGTCTGTATCCAGGATACAGTGGCAGCCCCAAGGCCAGAAGAAACAGAGTGGGGAGGGAACGAGAATGGGATCCCTAGATTTCCCAAATGGAGAATTTTCCGGAACCAAAGTGTCTGTATCCAGGATACAGTGGGCATCCCCCTCCTCTCCTCCTCCCCCCCCCACCACCCCCCCGACTGTCACTGTGTGTTGACCGGAATATTCCGGAAAAACACATTGGAGCGAATTCATCATTGTCGCCTTATATTTGTCAAACAGACTCCGCATTCACTTTACGGTTAAAACCTGTGAGCCGTGTTGTGAAATTATATTTTTTCTTTTTTCTTTTGACCCCCACCACTCCAGTTCCCCCCTTCCTACGACCCCCCCCTGGTTGCCTCCCCACCGTTTTAGATGATCCCCTCTCTGATTGAGAGGAGAGAAGAGAGAGAGAGAGAGAGAGAGAGAGAGAGAGAGAGAGAGAGAGAGAGAGAGAGAGAGAGAGAGAGAGAGAGAGAGGAGAGAGAGAGAGAGAGAGAGAGGAGAGAGGAGAGAGAGAGAGAGAGAGAGAGAGAGAGAGAGAGAGAGAGAGAGAGAGAGAGAGAGCGGAGTCTGAGGAGTCTGAGGATACTTTGCTGAAGAGGACGTTTGTTTGCCAAACTGCACTGACCCACGAAATACAGGCTTTCTCCCGGGATAGTCGACGCTCACCCCTTCAACCCGGGGTCCGCTGTCATAACACACCATTTTGCTCACTGCTTCATTCCTGTAATCCCACCCTGACACCGCACTGAGGTCACTTAGGAAGAAGAGCGAGTTTAATGTTTACCCCTTTAAGAAAGAAGCGTCGTTGACGGGTGACGTTTTAAACGAATAAAAGTGTTTAGCGTACTATATTCATGTTTGAAAGATAGGATGCACTTTTTGTGAAAGTTCAAAAAGGCACTCTCGAGTTCAATCATTTTTCATCGGTCTTTCCGTTACTGCGGTGGGCAACAGTTGACAAAGGAAAGTGGGGTTGGGGTGGAGGGGGTGTTAAGCCCAGATTACAAGAGCAAACAAAGAGGTCACGACGATTGGATAACCTGTTGGACATAAAGCAAACACGTACGGCCTAAGGCACGCGCGGCGGCTGAGATATATTCTGTCAATACCTCGACACCGCGAAGAGTTGTCATGTTTGTCTCTCGACTTCCCGAGCTTGTGTCTATTCAAGCCCAGCTTTCATCAGTTAGAATTCAAGAAACGTACCCAATGTGTCCCGATTTACATTGGCCATCACCTCCGGCCCCCCCCCCTCCCCCTCCCTCAAGGACAAGGGGGTCAGAGGCATTAGCATCCAAATACGCTGCCAGAAAAATATACTACCGCGGAGACAAACCGCTTTACCCCCCCTAACCCCGCCACTGCTGATAGATGGCCTCCACCGGACTCTACACCAGAGAGAGAGAGAGAGAGAGAGAGAGAGAGAGAGAGAGAGAGAGAGAGAGAGAGAGAGAGAGAGAGAGAGAGAGAGAGAGAGAGAGAGAGAGAGAGAGAGAGAGAGAGAGAGAGAGGAGAGAGAAGAGAGAGAGAGAGAGAGAGAGAGAGAGAGAGAGAGAGAGAGAGAGAGAGAGAGAGAGAGAGAGAGAGAGAGAGAGAGAGAGAGAGAGAGAATAAACAGGGTCTCCAGATGCCGCCTTTTGAGAGATGTTGCATTCCTCTCCTTTGTTCTCCTGTGGACAGTTGAGTGCAGCTGGGTTAAACGGCCTCCCTGGTTTATATCGGACCGTGTGTGTGTGTGTGGTAGAGAGAGAGAGAGAGCGGGGACAGAGGGACAGACCCTGGGCATCAAAAACGCGCACATTCCTTCCCTGACTGCACCCCTCCCCACGTCAACCCCACCCACCCAAACCCACACCTAACAACTATTACCACAACAACCACAAACCCCCACCAGCACCCGCCACACCACGACCGAAACCACCGCCACCCAAAATCTAACTCACCCCCAAGTGCATCCCCCAACCAACCCCAGCCCTCGAACTCCACCCATAGCCCAAACCTCCAAGCCACACCCTACCTCCACCACCAAGCACCTCCCCCCCAACCGGACCTCAAACAACGCACCTCCCACCACTGCACCACCCAAACCCACCAACAACCACTCACTGTCCAACCGGGACCACCACCGCCCCAATGTACTTCAACCACCACCACCCCTACCATCAGCACCACCGCCAACCTCAAACGCCCCCCCCCCCCCCCCCCCCCCGCCCCACCTGTCTGTGAGGGTCCCGCCGGTCTCTGACCTGTGTGGGCTGCAGAATGTACACACTGCCCCTCAGAGACAATACATCACTTGACCTTTGACCCCCTGGGGGAAGGACATGCTTAATCTGATGTCGGGCTCCCGGCTGTCATTGTCTGCAGCGTCGGCCAATGAATGAGCAGCTTTTGAGTTTTTTGTTTCTTCTTTGTAAACCAATCGGTTTTGTCATTTTCTGGCACTCGCGTATAGACAGACTGAGAGACAGACACACGGACTAATTGACACACAGTCCAGTGGGCCACCCATGGAACCTTTGGTTGTCTGCCGAACTCACTTTGACCTGAAGGTAGCTGTCAATCAAATGAGTCATCCATCCGAAACAGTCTGAATGCTGATGAATTGTGGGTAGTGTAGTTCTTGGCTAATTGTGTCTGTGTGACAATTGAGGGGTAAAAACTGGGTTCCTTTAGGTAGACAAACTGGAAGAGACAGAAACCGTTTATCTCATTTTAATTTAATTACAACCATTCGGAATTGATATAATACACAGAATAAATTAGGGTGCACAAGATCGGCAATATGTCATAAAGAATAGTTAAGTTGGAAAACATACATTTCCCACCAAAAAAAAGAACAATATATTGTTAAAAGAAACGCTAAAAGAATGCTGAATAACTTCTTAAGGTTTATCAAAGATATTTCTTGGTATTTTTATATTGTTAAGTCTTAATGCAGTGGCAAGATAAATAGAACAAACTAACAAATATAGACATTTCAACAAAAAAACATCTGGCATAACGTTAGAATTGCAATTATTTATGACACTAATTATTTATGACAGAACTCCATAAAATTATACTAAATTGACAAAAAAAGGCTATGATTCTACAAAAAATATTAAACACAGTTAAACAGAATACTAATAATGGTTTTTTCCTGTATACTTTCCTATTTTTTACAAAATATAATTTGGCAACAGCATCATGAAAATATTATGCACTCCTTCTGGTAAACCCTTCATACGTCAATCGTTACAAGACAATATCTTAATCAAAACGGACAACATTGACATGAAAAATGAAATAACTTATCCTTATAAAGTATAATTATAATTTCCAAAGCAATATTTACATATGGTAAACTTGAACATCAGTGCATACAAAAATAAGCTCTTAACTTACCTCCCAAAACCTGATAAGGATTGATGAAGATATTGATTAATGTATTCAGTAATTTATTTAAGTTTGTAAAATGAATTTATTTGAAATGGGATGTCAACTAAATGAAACTAATGAGATGCAGTCATGCAGCTGATTGAACTGCTTCCTGAGCCAGAGGTCCTGTCAAGGAGAGTCTAAAACTTTGCTGCGGTCGTGAGAAACTAGACGTAATAATTTTAAAGGGTTTGTTATTTAGCTAATACTGGTCAAACATTAACACACGCCATCATTCTATCGTTTGTAATGAATAGCACGTAGACTCTTACAAAACCGTTTAAAAAGAGTGTTTCGTTCTGCTGAATAGTTTTGGTCCGTTAGAAACATAAAAGATAAGAGACTGGGTAAGTTATTCCTTAAAATAAAAATGGAAAAAAAATCGATCAATAAAATGGATGAGGTAAACAACTTTGTTAGTGAAAAAAAACCCTTGAAGAAATATGAAAATTAGACATGCACCATGTAAGTTCTTATCTTCATCTTACAAGTTCATATTTCCTACGTGGTTCACGACGAATTTGGTCCGTTTGGGGAAAAGCTACCATAGCTGTGAAGGCCTTAAAATGTTCCTCAACAAGGACATGTTTTGAGAGAGAGAGAGCGCGAGAGGGAGAACGTTTCTGACCATCTCTTCAAATACCTCCACTATCTCCTCCACCTCCTCCACCATCTCCTACCTCTTCCATCTCTCCCCACCTACTCCACCATCTCCTCCACCATCTCCTCCACCTCCTCCGCCATCTCCTCCCACTGCCACCGCCACCATCTCGCCCAACCTCCTTCACCTTCGTACCCTCCCACCTCCTCCAACACCTCCACAATATCCTTCACCGCCTCCTACCACCTCAAATCTCATCCCACTCCTCCACCGTCTCATCCCACCGCCACTCACTTCCTCCACCACTGCCACCTCCACCACCACAGCCACCTTCTTCTCCAACAGCCTCCAACGCCACCACCATCCCCTCCTTCCTCCCTCTCCTGCACCACCACCACCCCCAACCCACCACACTACCACTACCACAACATCCACCACCCCCCCCCCCCCCACCACCGCCGCCCCCACCACCGCCGCCCCCACTACCTGCATCCGCAGGACTCCACCACCATGTCCTCGTACTGCTTGTACACCACGTTGTTGCCCGAGTCGATGTACAGGATGCTGATGGGGCTGAGCTGGGTGGGCGCGCAGCAGGAGGGGGGCATGTCCCCGGGCTCCATGGAGTTCATGAGGGTCTGGATGATGGCGTGGTTGGTGGGCTCCAGGTGGGCGCGCAGCGGGAACTCGCACACGCCCTCGCAGTGGTGCGCCTCGTAGTCCAGCGGCGCGATGATCCAGTCGTCCCAGCCCAGCTGCCGGAAGTTGACGTGCAGCGGCCGCTTGCTGCAGCGCGTCTTCGACTTCCTGCCGTGCCGCTTACCGTGGCGGTTCTTGGCGGTCGCCGACGACGATGAAGACGACGATGACGACGACGACGACGAGGCCATCGCGGCCGCCACCACCGCCGTCCGTCGCTTCCTGTTGGCTTTCCCCCTTCCCGTCTTCTCCCGCCCCCTCCCTCGCCCACCACCCCCACACACCCCGCCCCCGCCCCCGCCCCTCCTCTTGTGCCCCACCAGGGCCATCCCCTCCCGTCGCTCACTGAACAGGGTCTGCCGGCGTCGGGAGCGGGTGAAGACCACCAGGATGGCCTTCTTCTGCTGCGGCCGGCCCTGCCGGTGGTAGCCCAGCAGCCGCAGGTCCAGCTCTCGCTCAGGGTTGTCCAGCACGGCCCGAAGCTCCAGGCAGAACTGAGGCGAGTGGCGGCCCCGCTCCCGGAACACCTCCCACACGTCCAGCACCTCCCACTTGGGCCGGTCCTGGGGGTCCTGCAGGTCCAGGGTCCGGGAGTCCAGGAGATGCTGGTCGGAGCAGGACCTCAGCTGGATCTCCACGGGCCCGGCCGTGTCCAGCGTCCGGAGGGTCCCCGAGACCTTGGTGTAGATGCGGAGCTCCGCCCCCAACACCTCGGCGCGGTCCGAAAGCGTGGACACGTCGAACTCGTACCGCTGCCGCTTTAGCGGGGCGAGGGGGAGCTGGTCTGAGGGGACATGGTGGACCAGTGGGTCAGGTGCAGTCGTCATTGTGACGTAGGGTCCATAACATATGGAAGACGTGGGATTCAGAACGAAATTGTTTTGAAATTGTTTTTCAACAAACATTGTTCATATGTAAATGCCTATCTTTTTTTTTTTAACATGAAGAACACATACGAGGCCAGGGACATGACGAGACAGGTGCCCACTTTACGCACACACAACAAATGCACACGAGAAAGCAAGCGCACACGCACGATAATATTGGGATATCTTTCAAAACAATGAGTAGTCGTTTGGAGAAAAACACTCAGTAAAGGGGATTTAGTATGTGGTCCCATACCTTGCCCGTTGTCGACAAAGCTGGCGATTGTGTTGGCGGCTTTTGACGATCGAAAGAAACTCGCGTTGAGCCCCAATTTCTCGGCCGTGGAGAAGGTCTTATAGATGGAGAGCATGTAGTCGTGGGGCTCCACCAGGTCTTTGGAGATAGCCTTGTTGTGCTTCTCACTGGACGGCGACGTGTAGAACTCCTTGAAATACTTTGACGCGTCCTGTTCGTCGAACAGCTTGGTCCCCTTGCTGCCCTTGGGGGCTACCGGGAGGAACACCGCGAGTGAGTGAAAACAAGTGGTCTCCAGCACCAGTACAAGACCCACGACCAGGGCAGCTACTTGATACCGATCCATCCTCTGGCGAGAAACAGGTCTCCGTCCTGGGACTGATCGAGCCCGGGTCTGTGGCCGAGGGACCACGCATTCAGCTTGAAGCCGGCCTGCACATCCAGGACTGCAACAAGTGCGGTCTACTGTGAGAAGTGTGCAGGGCGCAGGACGCCCCGTCCCGAGTTAAAGGGTGCCCCCCGAGAACACGCCTACCCGAGTAAGCTACCGCGCTTGTCTTCCTCTAAACGGTGGTCTTAAATTAAGGCTATAAAAGCTAATTGTTCCCCTGTCGTTCGTCGCCGTTTTCTTAGAATTCGGTCCAGGCGTTTTATGACGGATGACGCCCACCTAACCGTGTGAGATATATGGTTGTCTCTTACTCTGCCTTGCGCTTTTTTTTACTCTCACCAAAATTAAAAAAAATAGTAGTAGGCCTATTTAGTATGCTACAATTTTCCTTTACGATATTTCAAATTAGTTTGTGTCAGTTTAACTTTGATACTTTATTTATCTCACACACGTTGACCCAAGACGTTAGCAGGGCGATTCAAACCGAAGCGGTGGAGCTTGTCGCCCTCTAGCGGCGGTCACAACGCGCAGCCGTCATTCATGAAACTGGTTTCTCCGTTTCCTCTTCAGCACCATGGATAGAGTCAGACTCCCGCCAAAACCGATCGCGTAGTCAAGAAACACACGGTTGACTCAAGGTTTGAACAAGTATATATTTTAGAAGATCGTAAAATTTCAACAAAATATAAACAAATCAGCATTTTGCTTCAAAGTGGTTGTGCTAAACCTTTGGACAAACTGTAAAAGGAGAGGTAGGCCTATGTTTAAATAACTTTAATTGTACGACATTATACAACCCTAAACTCTCAGTTTGGCAAAAGTAAAACAAAACACAACCAAAGAGAAACAGAAAAATAAGTAAAATAATGAACTATAATAAACAAAGCAAGGCCACGCACAATATTTTCCTTCAAAGCATTCCCCTCAACATTTCATCTTACAAATCCACCTTCTTCATTCTTTATAGATTGGCACTGGTATACACATCTTAAGTCACCCTTCATTTGAGTTAATTAAATTAATTCGTTTTATATTAGAGTGGTTCAACCAGCCACACTTCAATGTTTACTTTGAAAGACAAGAAAGGACAGCAGTGTGTAAAATAAATGGAAAAAAGTACATTTGTATGTGTGTGTGTTTATATATATGTGTGTGTTTTGTGTGTTTTGTGTGTAAGCGCATTCCCCTTCACCACAGAAATAAACAACCCAAACCGACCAATCAACACGTCGGCCGTCCACACGACCGGCCAATCGGTAGCCCTCACTGCAACATAACAAGGAAGAGGAATGCCAAGAGGATGCAGGCGGCCCCGGCTGGCACGGTGCTGGCCGCGTCAAAGATGCTTGACTCATCGTCGGTGACCATGGGGGTAGGCTGGGCGGGGGTGGTGGTGGTGTTGGCGGGGGTGGTGGTGGTGTTGGCGGGGTTGGTGGTGTTTGCAGGCGTGGTGGTGTTGATGGGGGTGGTGGTGTTGATGGGGGTGGTGGTATTGTAGGGCATCATGGTGGTGGTATTGTAGGGCATCATGGTGGTGGGCGTGGCCCTGACTTCGAACGCGCGGGACTGGGTGCCCCATTCGTTGAGGGTGAAGGCCATGCGCAGGTTCTCGCCTGCAGGGGATTGGCCAGGGGACAAGGGTCAAGGGTTAATGAGGACAGACGTTGACTTAACACTGGGAGTGTGTTTCAAGGTATCCTGATTGCTGGAGATAGCGATGATGGAGAGACGTAGAAAGGAGCACACTCGTGTTAATGTTTCAGACGGAGGAACAGATGTTCCGTAACTAGTTCTAGTTAAGGATGGTTTATTTAAATCTTTATCTTGTCTTAACACATTCCATGCACATGAAATTGTACCCTTTACAAAAACCCAATTCTGATTCTGAATAAAATGACTATGATTCAGAGTGACTCCGTCTCTAGCTGCCCGGCGTTTCGTTCTACCGGTTCGAGCCGGCTCTCCTCAGAGCAACGCGGGGGTTGTGGGTACGACTCCTGGACGTACCGGAGATGCCGATGGCCAGGTCGGTGAAGTTTGCCCAGCAGCTCCTGAACAGGATGGTGGTGTTTCCCTCCAGGCCGTCGACCGCCACGCCGCTGGCGTCCTTCAGGGTCGCCGTCACCCGCAGCGACGTCACGCCGACCGACACACAGTTACCCTGGTAACGGGAAACACCATTTGGTCAGGCACGAGCCCCGTTAATTTTTAGTATGAATATCATAATATAATATATTATGATATTCATACAGATATTGCTACCTATACTACTTATTACTGGGCCGTTATATAATATAATGCCCATAATATAATATATTATGATATTCATACAGATATTGCTACCTATACTACTTATTACTGGGCCGTTATATAATATAATGGCCCAGTAATAAGTAGTATAGGTCGCAATATCAGTTCTAATATATAATGTATAATAATAATAATAATAATAATAATAGTGGTAATAAAGTGTGTCCCATCACACTTGACCCTCTGGGTAGGCCTACCTCTTCATCCAGAGCCATGAGGCTGGGCTGCTGGGACAGAGGGCCAACGTACTCCCCAGCAATGGGCTCCTCCATCAGTCTCAGGCTGTCCACGCTGGACACGAAGCTCACCGTGGGCTCCTCCCGGGTCACCTCCTCCGCCGCCACCTGCAGGGGGCGACAAACGCATGTTTATACGCCAAAAGGGGCTAGAGAGGAACAGGTACACACTGTTAAACTAGCGCTTGCGTATGCTAACGGTAGCTCATAAACCCACTGGTGCGCTAACACCAGGACACACACACACTGGTGTGCTAACACCAGGACACACACACACACTAGTGCGCTAACACCAGGACACACACACACAACACACACACACACACACAGGTGCGCTAACACCAGGACACACACACACTGGTGTGCTAATCCAGGACACACACAGACACACTGGTGTGCTAACACCAGGACACACACACACACACACTGGTGCGCTAACGCTAGCACAGAAAGAAACTGGTGCACAAACGCTAACACTGGTTTGCTTAGGACAGCGATGTTGTTGCTACTGGTTGGCCATACTCCACGATTTATGGATCTTAGGTCAACACTAGGAAGAGGAGGAGGAGGGAGGAGGAGGAGAAGCACCTGGTTCCAAGTGGGGTCGGAGGCGGGGGGAGGCGGTGCCGTGATGCCCACGGAGGAGACGTTGAAGCCGATGGACTGGCTGAGGTTTCCGGACACCGCCGCCTGGCCCAGGTCGTCAGCGATGGACTGGAGCTCCACAAAGGCTGCCTCATCTGGGGGAGGGGGAGACGGGGTGAGTCATGAAGGGGGAGTCACACACTTGTGCCATGGTAACACTTTACAATAAGACTGCATTAAATACCATTAATCATTAATCAAGTACTCACAAACTTAAAGTACTTCATGGTAGTACAGTAAGAAAGTGAAGTACTTAAACTTTGTGAGTAGTGCGAATTCCTTAAAGTACTTAAAAAAAGTAAAAGTTTTTTGTTTTTTTTACTCACAAACTTAAAGTACTTCATGTTAGTACAGTACTAACGTGAAGTACTTAAATTAGTAAGTTCATGAGTACTTAACCATAAAAACATAGGTTAATGCATTAAAATCAAAAGGGTCTTTGAGTAATTTGACCAACTCATAGTACTATACTTTAAGCTCGTCAAAGTACTGAGCGACCCTTAACCCAACCCCCCCCCCCCCCCCCTCACCGTCGGTGGTGTTGGAGGTCTGCTGCACGGGGGGCTTCTGGATCTCCACCTCCACGGTGAGCCCTGCTGCCGCGCGCTTCCTGCGCCGGGCGCCGCCGCCGTCCTCGCGCACCACCTTGGTGATGCGGATCATGCTGGAGGGCACTTTGAGGAACAGCGCCAGGTTCTGCACCAGGCCGTCCCCGAAGAACTCTTCCTCCGTCATGGCGGGCAGGTTGAAGGCGATCACCAGCAGGGGGGAGGTGCGGATCTCCACGGGCTCCGAGCCGCGCACCAAAAGACGCAGCATCTTGGTGTCCCGGTTGAAGAAGTTGGTGCCCAGGGAGGAGTTCAGCGCTGGGACGTATTGGCCTGAGGAGAGGGGAGGGAAGGGGAGACATGACGGAGCGAGAGAGAGAGAGAGTATGTGAACTGGTTTGCTGTCGTTCAGTGTGTTGAATGAGAGACGTTTTCGATGAGACTGACCTGGTTCAACAAAGGTTGAATATGAATAATAGAAAGAAGGGTACCAGGGTAAGAACGTAAGCGTGGTTTGATATTTGCGGGCCCCTACGGTGAGAAACCTTGAGCAAGATGCCCCTCCCTCCCTTCTCTTTAACACCTCTGGCTCTGTGATTCACTCCTCCCACATCAGTTCTGTTGCTCTGATGCTGTGGCCCTAACTCACAGATAGTATCCTAGTAGCATTCATTAGTTTGCTATTAGTATTTGGTCATTTGGCTGAAACATTTACCCAAATAACTCACAGTTAGAGGTTATTAAAGACCAGGTAGGGGTCAGGGGGTGTCTTAGCCAGAGGATGCCTACAGGTTTGGCTGTAGACAATAGGGATGGAACCCAGAAGCGTCGGCCTGGTGTGTGTGCTTGTGCGTGTGTGTGTGTGTTTGGTGTGAGGTGTACCAGGGTATAAGGGCTCCATCATGGTGTAGTCTGTGTTCTCTGCGTTCCACTCAGCGTTGGTGGGAGCGATCAGCTGGTTGTTTACGTAGACGTCCAGGCGCTTGGGCTTTGAGTAGAAGATGGACACCAGGACGCTCTGGGGAATGAGAGGGAGGGGGAGCGGCACACCAAGAACGGCAAGCAGAGAGGGACAAAACGTTTTCATGGGTTTACCCTGATCCAACAATCAAAACCCAATTCAAGATTAAATCAAACAAATCGGTTACTACATATCCTAGTCATTTAAAAATGTGATCAAACATAAAGTGGTTTAATCTGACTCCACAAGCCCCTCCCCCTCTGCTGCCATGTGGGCGTGGCCTCACCTCCGTGGGCGGGGCGTTGAGCAACATGAGCCGTAGCTTCTGGGGGCTGACGCTGGAGAAGAAGACGTCGAAGGCGTGCCCCGTGGCCACCATGGCGTGGAACAGGGACAGCCTGAGCTGGCAGGTGTAGCCGCTACACCAGCCGTGGTCCTGGGGGCCTGGGGGGGGGCAGGGTAACAGTTAGCTCCATGCTACACGCTAGCCAAGGCAATGGAGGATCGCTAGCGAAATGTTTATGAAAAAAATTAGCTTCTCGCTAGCTAAATGTGGATGAAAGACAATTAGCCTAAAATTAGACAAAGTAATTGATGAACGCTAGCCAGATATGTACATCTGTAAAATTACAAGCCTCATGCTAGCCAAAGCTAACGATGTATGCTAGCCAAATTGCAATCTAAAACAAAAGAAGTTAATGACCATTAGCTAAAGTATTGATTAAATCCATTCAATAAAAAACATCAACAACGTTACAAAATGAGCCCTTAACACATTAAAACGCAAAACAAAGTTCTACAACTTTAACCCTTGTGTGGCGCCCCCTGGTGGGGACGACTACCTCCTACCGTTGATGAGGTCCACGAATCCGTCTCCCAGGATGGCCACTGGGGACAGACGCCGGGTCTCTGTGTCGGCGTCCATGCTCTCGATGGCCAACAGGCGGTAGTTCAGGCCGAAGCACTTATAACTCTGCCAGGCCGGCATGTAGGTACAGTTCTCCCTGATCACACCTGAGAGAGGAGGGGGGCGGGACATCGGGGGAGTGCACAAATGAGGATCTCAAGAGCGGAAATGTCTGGATTCCTATTGATGACTTTACTCAACTTCATACCATGGGTTATTATTACTAGGTTTATATTTAACCAAGAATAAATGTTTGTCCCAAATATTTCCTAAATATCCTAAATTTCCCTCATAATTTCCTTAAAAGCTATTCAAGCTACTTATCAACCTGCTGTAGCCCTAGAACCTTAATGCTAACTTGACCCACGATGCTACTTATCTATCTGCTGTAGCTCTAGAATCTTAATGCTAACTGTTCCCACAATGCTACTTATCTAGCTGCTGTAGCCCGAGAACCTTAATGCTAACTTGACCAAAAATGCTACTTATCTACATGCTGTAGCTCTAGAACCTTAATGCTAACTCGATCCGCAACCCAACCCAGCCACCAGCCCCCGGTACCACCAGTGGGGCTAACCTTTGTTGGGGGCGATCTGGTCCACGGGGATGCGGCTGCCGTTGGGGTAGGTCAGCATGACCTTGGGGATCCGGTAGTCCCCCAGGCCCCTGCTGGGGTCCCCGTTCCACGCGTACTCCGACTGGGGGACCACCGTGCCGACGGCGCCCAGGAATGAACCGTCCAGGTCCTTCAGCATGCTCTTCTTCTTGGCGTCGCATTCCATGTCCACACAGTCTGACGGGTTGACCTTACTGGGGTAAGACACACACAGCCCTGTTCTGAGCATACTGGGAACCCATCAGAACCTGGGACCTAGGACCTACGCTGTATAGCGATGTCGTGCAAGACGCTTTGTTACTCGCTGCTTGTTCCACTTGACTTCAGTTGTATTTAAAAGTAATGGGTTAGAGATAGAAAGAAAACCCAAGATGGGCATTGTAGAAGTGCTATTGCTAAACACAACCAAAAGCTTTACCTTCGCTGTGACATTTTGATGGACATTTAAATTAAGTTTACAGGACACTTGAAACTGTTCCCTTCATCTCCAGAGCGACCAGGTTATTGTTAAGGTGCAGGTCGTTTTTAGGCAGCTTGCCCAAGGATAGGATAGTCAGCTGGAAGTCATACTACCAAGCCACTACACTGTCCCCCTAAGCCCCCTAAACCCTCGACACAAAGGACTGAAACCCACCCCACATCCGGCCGGTGGATGAAGACCTTGGAGTCCTCAGTGCTGTCAGAGACGGTGATGCGCTCCACCTGAATGGGGTGGTGCAAGTCGTTGTTGGACGGGCTGGTCATGAACATGGCGCTGGACACACCGGGACACATACTCCTGAACGCCACAAAGATGGTGTCTGTAGAGAGAAGAAGAAGAAAGCATCCTGAGCTTCACGCAGTCGGTCTGGAGAACACTGAGAGAACTGCCCTCTTCTGGATCGTGGATCACTGATTTGCGTTCGGATTCCACTCTGTCTCTCTCTCTTTCTCTCCTACGCCAGGGTTGTACGGCTGTCGTCATGGATACCTACCGACGACTGTCATCAGCCCGCGGATGGCGTTGTAGTTATTGTTGCCGTGGTGAGGCATGAACGGCGCCGCATTGTGGCCAGACTCGAACCACGGCCAGCCGAGTCCTGACCGACCACCTGCCAAAAGGAAATGATTATTTTTTTAGTTGTCGAAACATTGCTTGTCCCTCCCCCTTAAAGGGGACATATTTTACCACCAGGTGTGAGTGTGATTAGCCCTTACAAGCTTTTTTAAAAATCTGGGTCTTCTGACATCACTCGTGGGCGTGGTAACCTAGATGTGTACTGGATAGATCAGTGTACCAGCCTACCCAGTCGACTGAAGCAAGCGTTGCTCATCTATCCAGCACACATCTAGGTGGACACGCCCACTAGTGATGTCAGAAGACGCAGCTTTTCATGTCCCCTTTAAAAAACTGGTCGTCACGGAGTCAGGGCGTCGAGTCAGACGTGTTGATTTGAAAAGTCTACCGTCTGGGAGTTTGGCGCCGCGTTCACTAGAGCTCTCCCGGATGTTGAAGTCCTCCATGGGCACGCCGTCCGAGCAGTTGAAGCCCGGGCTCGTTCCGACCACCAGGGAGTCCTGGCAACGGCAAACAAACCACATGGAGAAGCTTGTTACACAGGAAATCCTTTCAGGGAAAGAACATCCCTGAGCAAACTTGGTCAACATGACACATACGTGACATCACATATATATATATGAATACAACCTTAAAAGAAATACAGTTGGATACTCACCGTATTTTGGGGGTGGGATTGGGGTTTAAAGTTGGCCCATTGACGTCATTGGTCCAATTTGGGGAACTCAAATGCCGGACCAATGACGTCAATGGTCCAACTTTTCAGGGAGTTTTCCAAGATAACTGACTTTTTAGCAAGACATATTTTTTCCACAGCATGCGTACGAAGCAGAACTCATATATATTAGAAAAAAAAATAGGCATGCCAGGTCCCCTTTAAAATCCCATTGAACTCCGAAAGAATCCCTTTGTGCGTTGATTGTGGTGGTGCTCGTAACGGAGGTGATCAGCGGCCCGGTGAGCCAGAAGGAGGACCCGAGTGAGGACCACGTACCCGGACGTGGATGGTCTTGTTGGCGTAGAGGTGAGGCAGGGACGGCGGGGAGTAGACCAGGGGCATGAGGCCCAGGCCGTTGTCCGCCAGCGTCACCTCGGCAACGATGACGTTGGAGGCAGTCTGGCCGGGAAAACGAAAAACAAACGTTCACCGTTGTTTGAAAAAAACCAACATTCATTTTCAACTGAATCAAGACGTGACATTTTGGCCTCAAAGTGGAGGCCTTAGAATGGAACTGTATTATGAACTGACAAAAGCAGAACAATCAATTTGGACTTCAAAAACGAAGTTACTGAAAGGATCGCTTATTTAGGATTATGATGTAATTAATTAAAAACTATTCCAACATTCCAGAGCCATCTGAATGCAATGCCAGCAGGTATAAATACATTGCTTAAGAACAAATTAGTTAAAAATGAATGGATATAACAACAAGAAAATGCTGAAAAAGACAAAAGAAATAACGGCAGAGAAGGGAAGAACTCAAGTGCACTACCCCACCAGAGGGGACCAGGGTCCATACCTGGAAGTAGATGCCGTAGTCGTAGCTCTTCCAGACGGTGAAGCGGCGGATGAGGCTGCAGCGAGGGAGGCCGTCCTTGTTCATGTACACGCCGTACAGACCGCCGTGGGCCTCGTTCTGCAGCCACGCCTCGCTGCTGCTCGGAGAATCTGGGAGAAAAACATCGAAGACGAGAAGACTGGGTGAGCACACAACTCTTTGGAGAATCAGGGAATGAGTGAAGGACTTCAGAGAATGATGGGGAGAGTGAAGGTCTTGAGAGAATGAGGGAACAAGTGAAGGTCTTGAGAGAATGAGGGAGCGAGGAAAGGACCCTGGAGAATGAGGGAATGAGTGAAGGACTTTAGAGAATGAGGGAACAAGTGAAGGTCTTCAGAGAATGAGGGAACGAATGAAGGACTTTAGAGAATGAGGGAACAAGTGAAGGTCTTGAGAGAATGAGGGAACAAGTGACAGACTTTGGAGAATAAGGGAGCGAGTGAAGATCTTGAGTGAATGAGGGAGCGAGGAAAGGACCCTGGAGAATGAGGGAACGAGTGAAGGACTTTAGAGAATGAGGGAGCGAGTGAAGGTTGTATCAGTGCATTACCTTGGCAGGGCTCGCCGTCGATACGGTAGCCGACCCGCTCGAAGCCGGCCACGATGTTGTGCTGCAGAACCACGTTGGTACCCTCGCTGACCTGGTAAGGAGACGCACGCAACACAATGAACACAAACTCACAAACGCTCCACAAATTAAAACACACACCAGACCACAACACAACGCAACACAACATCTCACTACTAAGCCATGAGCATCACAAACAAACTGTACCAGTCCACAAGTGGAACATGAACAAAGATACAATCAACTACATCAAACCAGGAGAGGTCACAGTGTTGTGGTTTTCTGTATGTGCAAGGACAGACCTCGATGGCCGCGTTCCAGTCGTAGTTGAAGTCCTCCTCTCGGTCCTGGTAGGAGCCCGGCCAGCGGGTCAGGGTCACCAGGTTCCTACGGACCGTCACCGCGTTGCCCCAAACCCTGATCCCTGTGGACGCCAAACAACAGTGAGGCCAGGTCCTGTTGTTCTATCAACTCAAGTTCAGGAGAAAGACCGCGACTACTCTACAGATACCCCATAACCAGCTGTATTTGATGCCCCCTTTTCTACTTTCTTCTACCTACTATCTAACTCTCCCCCTCCCCCTCTCCTCCCTACTATCTAACCCTCCCCCTCTGCTCCCTACTATCTAACCCTATCTAACCCTCCCCCTCTCCTCCCTACTATCTAACCCTCCACCTCTCCTCCCTACTATCTAACCCTCCAGGTCCAGCATTGTTCCTCACCCTCTCCCACAGTGTGGTGGACCACGTTGTCGTCCACGAACATCCCGTCCGTTCCGAAGACGCCGATGGCGGGGGAGAAGCCGTTGTGGAACGCACATCCCTGGAGGTAGGACTCGTTCGCTGCAACCTTTTACAGAGGAAGAGGAGAATATTATTCATCCATTCATCACCATCACGATCTCTTCACATGAGGCAGGCGTTGTAAAGGGCACATTACACACCCAGCATCAAAGATGTAGTACTTATACTTGCAGCAAAGTACTTGAATTCTCCAAATCATTTAACAATGTTAACATACAAAAAGTAATCATAGTGGTAGGATTTACAACAACTTTCGGGTAAGTGTTGAATTTCCTGTTTGGATGGGGGTGGGGGTTAGTTTAGGGTTAGGCGTCAGGGTTGGGTTTTAGGGTAAGGATGAGTTGGGGGTTAGTTTAGGGTTAGGGGTCATTTTGCCGTACCTCTCCCAGGTTGAGGAAGGCCACAGAGTAGCGGGGGTCGGTGAAGTCGCTCCACCCTTGCTGTCCGGAGTGGTGGAACTCCACGTTTCTGACCTGGGCCACGCCTTCAGGGAGTCAACATGACAGCGGACAGTGAGTGGAGAACAGAACATGGAGCACAGCAGAGGGTCGTCCTGCAGGGTAGCCCTGTTTCAGTTCCACTACAGAACCGTTTGGGGTTCGTTGGTCAACAGAAAATCCCAATTAATCCCGAGGACTGATAAATTAACCAAAAACCAAATCAAAAGTAATATAACCGTTTAAAACACGAAACGGAAAACGAAACATGCTACAATGAGCAATGCACATCGCAGATCAATGGAGTACATGCAGGCAGCTATTCGAATAAATACGCCATCAATCGAAAAAGGACGAATGATACAGTAATAACGATGTTTAATAATGTCTGTCTCGTTCCGGGCGTGCGGTGTGTACCTTTGTAGTCGATCCCCTCCCAGGAGTAGGCGCCCACGAGCACCCGCGCCCCGAAGGACTCCTCAAATAGCTGGGGGTAGTCCTGACCTATGACCTTTATGTTCCTGGTGAGCAGGCCCACGTCCGCTGACAGCGTGTAGGACGCAGACGTCCCGGGGACGCTGTGGGTCCCGGCTGGAAGGAGTGGGGAGAGAGGGGGAAGAGATATCGAGAGAGAGATGGGGAAGAGACGGAGAGGGAGAAAAGAGAAGCGTGAGAAAAAGAGGAAAGGAAGTTGCGACAATGGAGGAGGCATGCAAAAATGTATGTGTATTGCATGTGTATTTCCTGGGGTGGGAGGTGTCTAGTTCCTTGGGTGGGAGGTTTCTATCTGCTGGGGGCTATTGGTGGACGTACCGATGTGAGTGAACTCCAGGGACTGGTTGAGGGTTAGCGTAAGGCCGTCAGCAGACACGGCGGTGATGTGGCGTGTCTCCGTCTCCCAGGCGTTGAACCCAGTGGTGGAGATGACCACCTCGTCCCCCGTCTGACGCACAAACGCACAAACACACGCACACACGCACACACGAACAAATGGTCAGACAAACAGACAAACATAACTGAAGAAATCAAACCAACCAACTGACTCCATATTGTTAACTGACAACTTAAACATTGTTATATTAACGCATTGATTAACATTGTCATATCTAACATATCTTATCTAAATAATCATATTACGTCAATCTTCATATCATTCATCATATCATACCATACGTTTTAATTTTTACAATATTACTAATTGTATTAATGTCGGAACCAGATAATATCTTAATTTGGACATCTGCTTCGAGACACTTCGTTTATATCCTGACTGTGAACGTAAACCCTGCTAGTGTGTGAACTGCTGAACATAAACCGGCGACCCCTGACCTTCCAGTCCACCGATTGGCCCAGGGAGAGCGTGTCGGTGCCCGCGGCGGCGGTAGCGGCTAGCTTGGTGTGGTACACGTTGGGAGCTAACCCGTACAGCTCCAAGGTACCGAACACACCTGGGAGACAACAGATAAAAGGTCTGGAATATACAAGGAGAACTAGAAAAAAATGACAATTTCCATAAAGTAGTTCAAGTAATATGGAATACAATTACCTCATGTGAAAGGTGTAATGTAATATATTGTATTGTGTATGCACACAGTATGTTTTATTCATTTAGTTTATCATACTTTTGGTTCCCATTTGTCATCTTTTCTAACGTAAAAGAAAAACGAAACAAATTTGTAACAAAATGATTGTAAGCAGTAGAATCGATGCTTAGCTTTGTTCGAATATAATAGATATCTTTGTCGTTTGCTAAACTGTTTCCTTTGAGCAGGGACTTACCCAGAACCTTGGAGCCCTGGTTGGGGCCGTTGGGCAGGGGCCAGTCCGGGGTCCGGTGGTTCCCGTTCAGCTTGATGTGGAGCTGTCCTCTGAACGGCTCGTCGGACCACCCGGCGATCAGCTTACCGCCCTGGAACCAACCGACGCACACGTGTCACATGACTGCTTGATGAGGTGTTTATGCTTTTACTTGTGTAGAGAATAGGAGCGGCACTTCTTTCCACAATTGCGTTTTAGGAATGTTTTTGCTTTTAGAAGTCCTTCTACCTTAGAGAGTACAAGTCTGGCTGTTGTCTGAATTCAATGATACAGCAGATTTAGCTGATTAGTTGGAGGCGAGTTGAACAATGAAAGTCCCAACCACTTTTTAATTCAACCACTTAGGTTGAAGGAAGACTTTTATCTTGAAAGGTCTTTATCAAAAGGGTAATAGGCAGCCACCTCCGACGGCATCGCCGCAGAACCTCACGCGAGTCGACCGTTTAAATTGACCTCGAAAGCACGCAAACATTTCTCAGAACTTTAAGTTGAACGTGTGGCACATCACCATAGAAACCACAGCTCTGTCTGTCTGTCTGTCTCTCTGTCTCTCTGTCTCTCTCTATCTCTCTCTCTCTCTCTCCCACCTGGATGGAGATGTAGGTGGCCTCAATAACCACGGTCCGGAAGGCGGGCAGTGAGCGGGCCTGTCTGGAGCTGGCCGTGTCGTTCATGGTGTCGGGGATCTCCAGAACGCCGACTACCGTCAGCTTGTTGAGGGGCGGGGTGTCCCCGTCCAACACCACCCAATGGCCTGGGGTCAGGGGTCAGAAGAATGAGGAGAGGGAGGACTCATGGGTCCTCTGTGTATCCACGCTGAACTGGTGGATTCTCAGTACGAGTTCAATGTGTGTGTGTGTGGGTGTGGGTGTGGGTGGCTTCTACGTGTGTATAATGCTGCAGATAATTGTGCATTACTTAAGGAAAAGAGAATTACATGTAAGGCAAAGAGAGAGAAATATAATAATGTACTGAACGCAGATTATAGAAGCGGTATATTCCTGTCAAAGCAGTTACCTGACGGGATCACCACGTTGGCGCCCTCTGCTGGTGCACTGAAGTTATTCTCCGCTGAAGACTCCCAGAACGAGGCGTTGGACCAGAGACTAAAGAAAGGAACGTATGGAATCAAATCATGGACGACAGAAACAACACACAGTAAATACACTCACTACTGACCGTGTTTACTCCCATTGATTAGTTTAATATTCCAACTGATGGTCAAAGTAATGTTTGACCAACTGCTAACTATCGAGTTACAGTAGATTAGATGTAGGCTTACTTAACAGTATAAGCGTTGGTCAGTCTTCTATTTGTCTGTCAGTCTTCTGTTTGTCTGTATGCTTTTCTGTTTGTCTGCCTGTCTGCCTGTCTGTCTGTCTGTCAGTTTGTCTGTCTGTCTGTCATTCTTCTGTTTGCCTGTCTATCTCTGTCTGTCTGACTCTCAGTCCTCTATGTGTCTGTCTGTCTGTCTGTCTGTCACTCTGTCAATCCTCTGCCTGTCTGTCTGTCTGTCTGTCTGTCTGTCTGTCTGTCTGTCTGTCTGTCTGTCTGTCTGTCTGTCTGTCTGTCTGTCTGTCTGTCTGTCTGTCTGTCTGTCTGTCTGTCTGTCTGTCTGTCTTTGTCTGTCTGTCTCTGTCTCTCTGTCTGACTCTCAGTCTTCTATGTGTCTGTCCGTCTGTCTCTCTGTCAATCCTCTGTCTGTCTATCTCTCAGTCTTCTATCTTTCTCTCTGTCCATCCGGTTTTTAAACTAACAACAGGTAACAGTAAGGTTGCGGGGTGGCGTACACAAAGTCTTGGGGCCGGCGTGCGGGCGTGGGGGCCAGGGTGGCGGGGGGAGGGGGGGCCGGGCGCAGGCAGTCCGGGTAGAAGCAGCGGAACACCTGGAAGTTGACGGTCACGTCCGACGTGGAGCGGTCCACGCTCGCCGTCCGCTGTGGCGGCGTGCTACCCGCGACTGGGAGGACACACGCACACACACACACACACACACACACACACACACACACACACACACACACACACACACACACACACACACACACACACACACACACACACACACACCCCCATACACACACCATTAACCTATTACTAGGTTAATACGCGTAGTATAACGGTACTAACTCATGTAGTAGACGATATTACTAGGTTAATTCTCATAGTATTAGTAGTAGTATTGTGGTACTGACTCATGTAGCAGAGGTTGTTGCTGCTGTCCAGGTGCCAGTCTCCATTGCTGTTGTCGCTGATGCTGAGGGGCGTGGCCGAGGCGTTTCGCACGTCTACAATTCTGAAGCTGTCCGGCCTCTGGGTCAGGTTGTGGCACATTATCACGTGCTGGTCAGGCTGGAGGGTCAGACGAGAGGAATGGACGGAAGAGTTAGCGGGAACTTGACGTAATCATTAACCATGTCCAGGCATTGATGTAGATCCACAAAGGAGGCTTTTATTTTGAAACTAGAATCCAGATGCTTCCTTAGCTCTGCCTGTGTGAAAACGTTATACACTTCTTTATTGATAAAGTCACATCTGCCAGAGCACTTATTTTACTACCTGCCATTGACCCTTCAGTGTCTCTCCTCTGCTCTGCTGTTTTTGACTCATTTGAGCCTGTGACCCTGCCCTTTGTCTCAGTCTATCATTAAGTGCAGTAATTAATAGCAGTCTGACCTCTGGAGAGGTTCCTGTATACCTTAAACATGCTGTTGTGCAACTGTTGTTAAAAGAAAACCTGGGCTGGATTCTACTGTTTTGGCAAACTTCAGGCCTATATCCAAATTGTCATTTCTTTCTAAAATCTTAGAAAAGATTGTATTCCCAGCTCATGGACTTTTTAAATGAACAAAATATTGTTGAGATTTTCCAATCCGGTTTTAAACCATTGCACAGCACAGAATCAGCACTTTTAAGAGTTTTTAATGACATATTTTTAGCTACTGACTCTGGTCACTGTGTTGTCCTTGGACTTCTTGATCTGACTGCTGCTTTTGATACAGTGGACCATGAAATCCTGATTGCTTGTTTGGAGCAGTGGGTGGGCATCAGTGGCACAGCTCTTGAATGGTTCAGGTCCTACCTGTCGCATCGAACCTTCTGTGCTAGCTCTGTTTTCTCCATTGCTCCCCTCTCATATGGGGTACCACAGGGCTCTGTGCTTGGCCCTCTTTTATTTTCCCTCTAGCTTCTCCCCCTTGGTTTGATTCTCAGGAAACACAGCATTTCTTTTCATTGCTATGTGGATGACACACAGATTTATGTCCCTCTTAAAAAGTCAGACGCCTACAGTGTTAAGCCATTGCTAGTGTGTTTACATGATATTAAAGCCTTGATATCTCTTAACTTTTTAAATTTAAATTTTTCCAGTTGAGGCAGCTGGCAAAAATTAAACCAGTCCTTCAGAGACAGCCCTTTGAAATAGTAATCCATGCCTTTGTGACCACCTGGCTGGATTACTGCAATGCACTTTATATGGGGGTTAGCAGGTCCTCCGTTGCTCGTCTGCAACTGGCACAAAATGCGGCTGCCCGTCTGTTAACTAGCACAAGAAAGTATGAGCACATTTCACCTATTTTAGCTTCACTCCACTGCTTGCCTGTTCATTTTAGAATTCACTTTAAATTATTTTATTTGTTTTTAAAGCCTTGAATGGCCTTGCCCCACCTAACCTATCCGAGCTGCTCCAGCCCTACATTCCCAGCCGCTCTCTCAGGTCAGCTGACCAGCTGCTCCTGACAGATCCCAGATCCAGGCTAACACTCAGAGGTCAGCAAGCTTTTCCCGTTGCAGCTCCAAAACTGTGGAATAATTTGCCACTGCACATCAGGCAAGCCCCTTCACTGTCTCTTTTTAACTCCCATCCTAAAACTCACCTCTTTTCTCTGGCTTTTAACTCCAGCGTGTTGATGTTATGTAGATGTGTTATGTGGGCAGTGTATTTATTATCTTTACATATTTCTTATCTTGTTGTACAGCACTTTGGGAACCTTGTGTTTGTTTAAATTGTGCTTGATAAATAAAGTGGATTGGATTGGATTGTTGCACACGTGATGCGATGCGTTGGCAAAACACACATTTCACTCATTTCTTTCTCATAATTTTCCGATTAAAGCCACGGTAGGACTTAGATATTTATTCAACCTTTAGTTACATGTCGCTATATGCACCACACAGCCACAAAATGCTGGAGCATGTACCTGGTTCTGTCTTTGTGGTTCCAACAGTAATGTACCATGTGTGTGTTGGGTCCGTGAGGTACCATGTCAGTGAGTGTGTGTTGGGTCCGTGAGGTACCTTGAAGGAGTAGAACCCTGCCGCGTAGGTGATGTTGGTGATCTGGTCCACGTCTTTGAAGTACCAGTTGTACGTCTGTCCAGAGGGCAGCAGAGCCATCCAGCCCAGCTTGTGAGTGAGCCTCTTCTTCAGATAGGGAACGCCACTGGAGCCTGACAGGGGAGACCAATAACTGTTCAACCGAATACCTTCACACAGGAAACATTTCACAGAGGAAACATTTGAACATTAGTTGGTTTTCTATTACAATTGATCCTGTCTATCCATCCTGATTCTATAATTGTGTCAGTGTGTGCATAAGCAGGTGCAAAAGGTACTCAGTATATAGCGCCGTGATCTTTCTGTGTATGCATCGATATAAGGTAGGACATGTGTGTGTGTCTATGCGTGCGTGTCTGTGTGTGTGTGCCTGTTTGTCTGTGAGTCTTTGTGTGTGTATGTGTTTGTGTCCCCATGTGTGTGTGTGTGTGTGTGTGTGCATGTGTGTGTAGTACGTGTGTGCCTGCCCGTGTGTGTGTGCGTGCGTGTCTGGAGGTACCGTGCTGGTTGCTCAGCACCAAGTCCTTGCCCTGCAGGGAGGAGGGCGAGGGATTGTTGAGGGAGACGCGGTGGAAGTCCACGCTGGGGTCACACAGCGCCCCCGGGTGGTTCCCCCCGCTCCACTCCGGGCTGGGCCTGCAGAGGGCCGGGTCCAGCAGGCCGCTCATGGGAACCACCTTCTGATTGACCTGGCCTGGGGGCAAGGCATTGGAGGGGGGAGGTGTTAAACAAGAGTTTAAATGAAGGCGGCCGCAGGAAAACGTTAAGATAGATGAAAACATCTCATGAACAAAGTATGTGTGGTTCGGTGTGTGTACACACGTTTACGGGACAACCTCACCGTGACATCCTCATGGATTTATACAAAATAAGAGAAGAGAAGTGGATATTTTGGGAGGTTTTTCATAAACAACGCTTTCAACCCCAGTGTGTTCCCAGTCCGCTCGGACGCAAGCCGAGTGATCTCGGACCCGGGACACGTTATCGGCCGCAGTCTCCCCCCCCCCGGACGCATCCAAGCTAAAAACCTCCTGCGCTGTGTGACGTTCCCCTCTCCGCTCGTACGCTCACCTGTGAGGGAGCCGTCCAGGTCCACCAGCTGCACCTCGTGCTCCCAGCGGAAGGCCCCCCTGTTGGTGGTGTTGACGAACTCCACGCGCCGGAAGCGCACGGCCCAGCCGCCGCAGTCGTGCACGCAGGTGCCGTCCACGGTCGTCACGCCGATGGCAGCGCTCCCGTTCCGGTCGAAGTTGATGAAAGTGGTGCCGATGACACTCATGCCATCGTCGAAGGGCGTGATCACGCCACGGCGCGTGTGGTACTCCCAGCCGGCGCCGTTCAGCGCGTCCACGTGGCCCACCATCGTGCTGTTGGACAGCGTGGCTCCGCCCTCCTCGCCGAAGTCCCGCACCGCCCACGGCCGGATGCGCTTGGCCTCCACGCCCGCCTTCTCGTTGTTGGCCATCAGGAAACCGCTGAACTGCAGCGCGCCCGCGTTCACCCACTCGGCGCCCTTCTCGCAGTTCCACACCGTCAGGCCGCGGAACACGGCGGGCTGGGGTGTGGAGGAGCTGCAGCGTCCGCCCGCCATGGGGAAGTAGTCCTGGAAGATCCACAGGCCGAACCAGCCCTGCGAGTGCACGGTGTTGTTGGTGAACTCGCCCAGGGGCACCCTCTTCTGGCACACGCTGCGGTCGTAGGACGGACCGTCGGGGTGCTCGTGCATGCGGTACCAGAAGCCGAAGTGCGTGCCGCCGGCGGCGGCGTTGTGGCGCACCACGTTGTTGGGGTTGGTGACCCAGTAGGCGGCGGGCGTGACGTCATCGTTCAGCAGGCTGGTGCTCTGCCGCACAAACACGGCCAGGTTGTACTGCAGCACGTTGCCCGTCTCCACGCCGTCCTCGATGAAGAAGGCGCCGCCCATGATGTCGTAGATGACGTTGTGCTCCACCAGCAGCCGGTGGGTGTCGTGGATGGTCACCGCCCGGTTGAATGTCTGGTGGATGGCGCAGCCGCGCACGTACGAGGCGTTGTGCACGTCGCCCATCAGGTGCCAGTGGATGGGGTAGCGGCCCAGACGGAAGGCCTGGCCTGCGTGGAACACCTGGGGGAGGGGGAGGGGAGGATGGTTCAGACAGAGAACACAGAACTAACCATGAGGGTTGGTTATAACACAGAACTAACCATGAGGTACCCAAGGCCCAATATAAAATGTCCACAAAAGCCTTGTCTTAAAGTCTTAAAGTGCCCCAGAAGCCGTGGCCGACGCGGCGGTCCAAACGGGACCTGGTTGTGTACCTCAACGTGGGCGAGTCTTCCGACTGCCAGGTTCTCGTTGGGCCGGGGGGCGTGGAACATGATGCAGCCACCGAACTGGTCGCTGCCCTGTCTCCTCGCCAAACCGCCCCTGGAAGCAGGTCTGGGTGGCAAACTCCCCTGAAACCCACCGCCAATGGGTCAACACCACTTTATTAGCATAACGTCAGTGACAGGACTTCACAATGCCCGCGATGGGATCAAGTGTGACGGCGTTACCTGATTCAAGTGCCCCGAATGGCCCCTAAAGCCTAGTGTGAAACTAAAGTCGTCGTGGATCTTTGTGTCCGATAGTAAACGACCGCTCTGGAAATATGCTTTTAGCTGGGAGTAGCGGACATCTTGTATTGTCACAGAGAAGTTTCTAACTCCTCCGTAAAATTCAATAAATGCAAGATGTCTGCTACTCCCACCTAAAAGCGTTTTTTCCAGAGTGGTCGTTTTAGGAACTTCTCTGTAAAATACAAGATGTCTGGTCTGTAAAAATGGTTTTAGCTGGAGTAGCAGAAACCTTTTATTTTATTGAATTTTACAGAGAAGTTTTTTCTCTGTAAAGAGAAGGAATTTCTCAGTGAAATACAAGATGCCTGCTACTTCTATCTAAAAGCAATTTTCCAGAGTGGCCGTTTTCTATTGGGTCTCACAAAAAACGTTGTCGCAAACAACTTTGTGAGACCCAATCAGAAACCGCTGTCTGATCCGGGGGTCTGTTGGCCCTTTAAGGGTGGGCCGCACCGCCCTGCTGTGGGACAACCACAGTACCTGTGTTGAAGCCTTCAGGGCAGGCCTCGATCTTCTCCGCCCAGTCCATGGACTGGGAGCCCCGGACCACCACGTTCCTGGTGAGGAGCCCCACCTCGGCGCGGCCCTCCAGCACTTTGCCACCAGGCTGGACCGACACCCCCAGGTGGGTGTGCTCAAGGGCCTCGGTCAGGGTGAGGGTCATCCCGTCGGCGGACACCGAGGCGATGGTCCTCACCTCGTTCTCCGCCTGGCTGTGCCTGTAGAGCACACGTTTTGAGTATTAAAGGTGACATATCATACCACCAGGTGTGAGTGTAATTACCCGTTACAACGGCTAATCATACTCCCACCAAAGGCTGGGTAAAAAAATCGATTTAATCGATTTTGGAATATTGATTCATAGGGCATGAGATCAATTTTTGTTTTGTTTTGTTTTGTTACCATTATTGTTATTTTTGCACCTTAATAAACAATGCCTTAATGCAATTTACAGTGATGGAATGTTCAAGTACTTGCAATTCCTTTCTAATTTCAAAATTGCACTTTTGAGACTTGAGACAGTTTTGTTTAAAGCTCAAGTTTAAACTGTCCAATTTACAAGTTTGCACTTAAAACCTGTTGTTTAAGATGAAGAGAAAAAACAAAGTACATTTGTAATTTGTAACAAAGTTGAGCCGTTTTCATTATTGAAGAGCAGATTGAATCGAATCGAATCGTGATTAATCGATTCAGAACCTTACGAATCGAAATCGAATCGATTTAGGAAATTGGCCACGATACCCAGCCCTACTCACACCTGGTGGTATAATATGCCACCTTTAAGAAATAAGTCACAAAAAGCTGCATCCATGGACCGTACTGATTCGATTTTCACACATTATACCGCAATTGTGAGCAATTAGAGAAATTGTGTCTATACGCCCTCCAAAAGAATGGGGAAAATCAGATTACTTTAGTTATAGTTAGTTTAATAATATTGATAAAGTAATCACAGGCCCAAGTGGTTTGATTCTGCGGTCAGATCCACTGGAAGCACCTCGATTGTGAGAACCACCGGTGGAGATTTGCATAATTCCTGGTTTCGACTGTCACCTGCAGCCAGTGCTTTGTGCAGCGGATCGGCTTGCTAAACGTCCCCCGCAGGTGTTTACAGGTAGGGGGGTTTCATTAAACAGGGTTAACCCTTTGTTAAGGAAAAATAGTCCTGTGACATTTGAACTATTAAGGGTGTAAAGCCTGTATTCATACATTTTCCTACCTGGAAGTGTGTGTGATTGTGTGTGTGTGTGTGTATATTTATAGATGCTATCGTAAAAGCGTGATTATGTTATCATGTGGCACTTTTTAAGCCGCTGCTGCCACTCAAAACTCTTTCTCACACACTTCCTCACTAACACACACATTCCATCCTTGGGGACAATGGGGGCTCTTGGGGCCCGACACCCCCCCGGCCCCTCCCTGTTCCTTCAGGACTTCTTCTTTGGTATTTTAGGATTAAAGCCTCTGCTAACCCTAACCGACAGCCACATCCAGCCCATTTCTCTGAGCCATCCATGGACTGTCTTAGCCGTTCCGTTCCGGTGCTGCTACGCTTCGTGTGACAAGAAGGAATGTTCCGGAATGTGCGCGAAAAGTGCCTGAACTAGGCGATAACGATGCCCGAAAGGTCCAAGTACTTTAATTGAAAATATATGTGAAACTGTCTGTGCATGTTTGTATGCCTGTGCCTGTATTTGTGTGTGTGTATATGTGTGTCTGTGTGTATCCGTGTCTGTGTGTGTACATGTGTGTGTGTTTATGTGTGTTTGTGTAAGCGTGTCCGTGTGTGTGTGTGTAATATATGCGTGTCTGTGTGTATGCGTGTGTGTGTTTGCATGTGTGCATGCGTGTCCGTGTTAAATATTTTTTTCTATAATAACGTTTTTCGCCTTTTCTTTTTAAGATTCAACGTTACTTCCTGTCTGGGCAGGAAGGGGCGGTCCCTCATACCTGTGTCCCGTGGAGGCGATGACGATCTGGTCCCCCACCCTCCAGGTGACCCCCATCTTCAGCGTGATGGTGCTGGAGCCTGAGGGGGCTGTCTGGGCCAGGTGGGTCCAGGTGACTGGAACCGGGATACCTAGAGGACCACCGGGTCAGAACGCACGCACGCACACCACACACACACACACACCGTACACATACATTCAGACACACACACACACACACACACACACACACACACACACACACACACACACACACACACACACACACACACACACACACACACCACACACACACACACACACCACACACACACACACACACACACACACAAACTCACACACATGCACACACACACACACACATACACACACACATAGTTGGACCTCAGGGCAGGGGTAGTGGTGGGGAATCAGAAATAAAAGCACCGCTCGGGAAACACACACGCCTCAGATTACTCCATACCATAATACCACTCATGTCACATAACAACCGTATTTAAAGAAAACACCGGATAGGTTGGTTCTGCTTCACTATTGTCAAAACCATTGTCGTGTTACAAAGCCAATGTTATTTCTGTAGATGGTTTGGGGTTCCATGTTGTGTTGAGGACGACTAGGATTACGTCGAGGACAACAACCGAGACATAAGAGTGTGGTCTCGGTGTCATGTCGGGCTGTAAGTCAGATGGTGTCCAAAGGGCTGATTATGGTTTTGCCTACCGGTCGGGATTCAAAACGGCCACCCTCCGGTTACCGGTCTAACTCCTTAACCAGTAGGCCTCGGATGCCCAGAAAAAAGGGACAGCAAACCTCATGCTTTCTCTAAGCGGTTCGTACCGTGGAGGTCCAGGACCCCCTCGCGGACCGCCAGGGTCTTGGTGCCGTAGACGGGCAGCTCGGTGGAGCGCAGGTGTCCGTGTAGCGTGATGATGGCCTTGTGCTGGAAGGGCGCCCCCTCCTGGCCCACCTGCAGCCGGCCGCCGTCAGTGATCAGGATGTTCTCGGCCTGCAGCTCCAGGTCCTTCTCCTCAAACACCAGCGTTCCTCCTGGGCACAACAACACAACACAGGTCCTTCTCCACACACCAAGCTCCGTGAGGCCTACTCTGTCTAAAGAGGTTGATGTTGATGCAGGTGTTGGATGTTGGTGTAGCGCTGAACGTTTAAGGTCGCCAACTCTGCTGTTGCTACGATGTATGGAACCGATGTCCTACGACATATGGCTTATATGTGTGAACCCTCAGTGTTAGCTCCCCGTGTTAGCTCCAGGTGTGTTAACTCTCAGTGTGTTAGCTCCAGTTGTGTTAGCTTCTGTTGGGTGTTAGCTCCCATTGTTTGTTAGCTCTCAGCGTGTCAGCTCTCAGTGTGTTAGCTCCCGCTGTGCGTTACCTTTTATGAGGAGCATCTTGAGCACCGGGGTGCTCTCATCCAGCAGGATGGTCTGGCCCTTGGTGATGACCACAAACGTGCCCTTCTCTGGGGGGGTCAGGCCTCCCCAGGTGAACCGGGACGACCACACGTCGATGTAGAAGAAGTCGGCGTTATCCTGGAAGATGCATAAAATAAATGTGCCTAAGAAATGTACGGCCTACAAGGGAACAGCTGGTAGCGGTTAACATGAGAAAACACATTTATCGCTTGGTAATTCTTTATACACAATGTCTAATTTAAGTATTTCCTACTACTTTTCAGCTGAAGCGTGGGGTTGCTTTGGCTTTGAACATGGGTCGATACAGACCCATGTTCAAAGCGTGTATATAGTAGCATCGTGACGGCTAGTCACGATGCTACTAGCCGTGAGGTGACCTCAGGTTCCCCTATCGGCAGCGTCAGGGGGGGGGGGGCAGCTCACCATCCTAGCGATGCCGCGGTCTCCGATGCTGACCCGGACCTTGGCCTCCTGCGAGCGCCCCTGGGAGTTGGTCACACACACGATGTGCGTGGCGTTGGTGGACTGCACGTCGCACACCGACTCCGCCACGGTCACGTTGACCTCGCTGATGCTGGTGCTGATGGGAGCGGGAGGGGGGAGATAGAGCAACACAGGGCGAGTTTATTTCGACGGCCCCCTTCAAACACAAGGGCTTTCCCGGTGCTTCACAAGGGCAGGAGTCACACAGGGAAACGTTTAAAGGAAATTTTTTGTGAAAATTCAAAGCGTCTTCGATTCCATGAGTGCGAACATTGCTTGAATGGTGGGCCCCAGTTGGAATCGAACCCCGATCCTTGGCAGGGTTAATGCCTTGCTCTACCAATAGAGCCAGAAAGGACCACCAAACATACTCAGAATCAGAAAATATGGGAATGGGAAGGGAATCCATCACTTGCCGTTCCAAATAAAATAACAATGGGTCAGACAAAACAAGAGCAGAAGGAAAAGGGAGAATCTACAACAGTTACAAAACACTGTGGTGTGTATCCTGAGTGGCCAATCCACTTGTAAGCCCGGGGCACACGGAGCGCAAGTCTCAAAGAAGAAATGTACAATGGAGCAAAAGGCACGGCGCTCGAATCAGCTTTTCTACGCTCAAGTCCGTTTTGGACTTAAAAGTGTAAAACCATCACTTTGTCTTAGGGCTGCTCGATTATGGGAAAAATCCTAATCACGATTATTTTGGTCAATATTGAATTCACGATTATTCAAACGATTATTTTTGAGTTTGAAAACATGTTGTATTTATTCAGCATGTCTCTCCCAAAAAAAAACTTTGAAAATTCGCCTTCAAAAAATACACAAAATGGTCAAAAAGAAAATGTTCCTGTCTAAAATAATTTACAGATATGTATCCAGCTGTTCTGCCCCTTCTATAAAACATTAAATAATTTTGATTTTCTTTTTAAAAAGAATCAAAAAACTTGATTATGTTTATTTTGTGATCGTTTGACGCTAAAATCGAAACCACGATCAAAATCCCAGCCCAACGTTGTCTTCCCGTGGGCTGTGGGCTGTGGCCTATGGCCAGGCTGCGGCAGCGGTTCAGTGTTCACCACAGTGTGGGGGGGCGTACCTGAAGCCGGAGCCGCTGATGGTGATCCGTGTGCCCCCGGCGGTGCCCCCGCGGCGGGGGGTCACCCCGCTGACCACCGGGGTCAGCAGGGTCCTGTAGGTGAAGCCCCCCGACACGTTGGCCGCGTTCCCCTCGTTGGCAACCGTCACCGCGCAGCTCACCTCCGAGCCGTTACCTGGAGACGCAGACGCACACACGCGCATGGATACATGCACACACACACACACAACACACACACACACACACACACACACACACACACACACACACACACACACACACACACACACACACACACACACACACACACACGCGCACACACAAAAACACAAGTGGAGGAGCAGGCATATGCAAGTGTACACACGTAAACACAAACATGCACAGACACACACAGACATGCGTACACAAACAGCCACATGGATATGCATACAGACACACGCACGGGCACGCAAATACAAACACAGAAACACACACATCCAGACACACACACATCCAGACAAAGAGACTCGATTAGCTCAAATGAAGCGAGTGTGTGCATGTGTCTGTGTGTGTATGTGCGCGTGTGTGTGCGCAGAAAACAGGTAGGGCGACATCGCTGTCTGAGAGCAGCAGGGTCATCCTCTACTGTCCGTCAGTGTTTAGTCTGATAAAACATTACCCAGCGTGAAGCTAGACCTCATTAGGGCGCCCAAAGTTCAACCGTTTAACACTTTTCTGCTCACACACAATCAGAGGAATCTGGCTCTAAAAATACACGCGTCACAGTTTTTCCTTTGTGAACGGGACGGCACGGAAGATGACAGTTGGGAATGTGAACAACATGGTGGAGGAGTGTGAGGTTCAAAACCTTTTTGTTTTGTCTTTTGTTGAATGATTGATGTTTCTTTCAGAGTCATTCCTCCCAGGTGTTTTCAAAGTTCACCACTACTTTGGCCATCCTTTTACTCCTTTTATTTTATATAATTGGTTGTCACACTGTTATGAAGTGGTTCTCAGTTTCAATGAATGGAGGCGGACATTGTAATTATGCTCATCATACAACTAGTAGTTAAAAAACTTCACTGTAAGCTTTGGAAAAAAGTGTTTTTATTAAATAGTGATAATAAGTGGGTACTGACGGCAAATGGATTAAGGTTTCTTCATACTACACTCTGTCAGTTTTAGCCTGTTTAACCACGTATTTTATTTAATTACAGGCTGGCTAATATTTCTGTAATGGATAGAAACCAATAGTGTTGGTATAAAAGAAGAACCAATAGTGTTGGTATAAAACTAGAAAACATGTTTTTTTTACCAAAAGCTCACTACATGCTATTTACTCTTGGCCATATGAGATCGTAGGCATCGGGGATCGGACCCAGGACCTTCGGTCTGGGAGTGGGCCCGCCCAGTCATACGTACCGTGGTTGGGGGGGGACAGACAGTAGAGCTGGGTGGACGTGGACCGGTTCCTGTAGACCTCGCACTCCTCCCCACAGATCTGCACGCGGGACTCGCTGGGATCGAACCCGGATCCCTGGACCACCAGCATGGCCCCGCCCCCGAAGCTGCCTGCGTTTCAGAGGAGAGGAAACCTTTGGGTCATCTATGAACCACTGATCCGCTGATCCGCTTTGCACTTGGTTCTATGAACATCCTTACTGTACCAACCACGATATATTGTTTCACTTTCTTATGACAAATGTACTTATTGTAAGTTGCTTTGGATAAAAGCGTCGGCTAAATGCCCTAAATGTAAATTAACCGTTGACCTTTGACCCGCTCACCTTCATCGGGCTGCACGGCGCTGATCAGGAGCTCGTAGGTGAACTCGACGTCGGAGCGGGCGCGACCTTTGACCTTGTGGTGGACCTCGACCTCGTAGGTGCCCCCGGGGCTCTCCCCGGCCGTGCACCACACGTGGGTGTCGTTCACCGCCGTCACGTTGCACGGCGCGTGGTTGATGGTCACCCCCACCAGCTGGGGGTCGCCGCCGAAGCCCTGGCCCACGAGGGTGAGGGCCGCCCCGCTGGCCCCTGGAGGTAAGGGGGGGGGAGGGAGAGGGGGGAGGATGGAGGGGGATGAAGGGGGTGAGGGGGGTTAGAGACTGTTGAGAGACTATTTTTAGTTTCTCCTCAGAAGACTATTTTGGCTGCTTCTATGGCCACGGTAAGACACCACAGAGGGCTCTTATATAGGTCTCTGGGTTTGTCAATATAGTTTTATGTAGGATATAGGGCCTCAGTTATCATCCTCTTCAATTGGCTAACCATACCGCACAGTTGATGAAAGTAAAGTATGCTGGATCTTATTTGCTTGGCAGTAAACTCAGCATTTTGATTTTATGTGTAAGGCCAATGAGAAGTACTTTATTTACCCCAAACGAGATGTTCAAGAAAATTGCAAAGCCTATCATTACGGCTAATACTTGGCACTTTTGGCCGTATTGCAAAACCTTCATTGGGTTCATAGTGGGCTGTGAAAGAATCAAACAGCTTCCAAAAGAGCCATTAGGCACGGTGGTTCACTGGAGGTGAACAGGACTCCCAGGGGAGAGACCCTGGCTGGAGCCTCACACCTCAAACCTGGGGTCTCACATCTGGAGCCTCACACCTGGGGCCTCAAACCTGGAACCTCACACCTGGGGCCTCACGCCTCAAACCTGGGGTCTCACACCTAGGGCCTCACATCTGGAACCTCACACCTGGGGCCTCACACCTGCGGCCTCACATCTTGGGCCTCACATCTCGAACCTCACAGCTGGGGCCTCACCTCTGGGGCCTCACCTCTGGGGCCTCACACCTGGGGGAGGGCGGGGGTTGTTGAACTCACCTGTGGAGGGCTTGATGGAGGAGACGTTGGGGGTCTGAGCCTGGGCGTAGGTGAAGTTGAGCGGGGGGTACTCCACGTCGAACACGCTGATCTGCACCGTCACCTGACCCCTGCCCCGCCCCTCAGGGGTCAGGCAGCGCAGCTCTCCGGGGGTCATCTCCTGGACGTGGCACGGCTCGTCGCCAACCATCACGCTGGTGTTGCCCGGGGCGAAGCCGTTGCCCGTGATGACCAGCGGGGTCCCGCCGGCGACGCTGCCGGTGGCGGGGGCGAGGGAGGCCCGCGCCAGGCTGATGAGCGAGGCCGCGCCCGTGGCCAACCCCTTGCTCCTCACGACCACACGGAGGGGGTGCTCCCCCGCCGGTAGAGCCCCCACCATCAGGGTGACGGCGCCGTCCATCGCCGCGGTGACCTCCAGCTCCCAGGGGCCGGCGGACACCGACACGTCCCCGGCGTCGCCGCCGAACCCGGAGCCCGAGAGGGTCACCGTCGTCCCGTTGCCGTCGACGACGCCGGGCGCCACGCCGGTGATGGTGGGCGTGGCCGCGGCGTCGTACGTGAAGGAGCAGTCGGAGGAGCAGGCGCCGGTGAGGCGGCCCGCCTGGTAGACCACGTCCCCGGAGCCGGGCTGGGGCCGGGGGCCGGTGTCGCAGACCACCCGGGTGTAGTTGACGGAGACCACCTCGCACTCCACGCCCGCCACGGTCACCCGCCCCTCCCGCGAGAAGCCGGACCCCCAGACGCTGAGCCGGGTGTAGCCGTTGGGGCTGCCCATAGGGGGCGCCACCGAGTCCACCACGGGCAGCAGCACCAGCCGCCGCTCCAGCTCGCCGCGGATGGCCAGGAGGCCAGCCCCCAGGTTGCGGACCACCAGGGCCACCGGGTGGGGAACGCCCACCGGGGCCCCGCTGTCCAGGGGCACCCGGAAGAAGAGCTCCGTCTGGGTGCTGTTGAGCACCTCACAGGGCAGGCCCCCCACCGTCACCTAGCACACACACACTCAGCATCTCACACACACACACACACACAAATCACTATCAACACACATAACACACAACACACACACACACACACAGAGTCAGCATTAATCCCCACTGCGTTTATTTGCTTGGGTGACAGACAGTCTTGGATTCCTTGAATTGAACCACGACTCTGGATGGATTGACTACAATCTGGAGGCGAGACACATTTCCTTCCAATAATAAACCCTTTAATACATTTCCTCAAATCAGGACTTTATACTAGAATCTGGATAATCCAGTATTGCAGTTTCATGTTGAAACATCTCAATATAACTTAATAAACAAAACAAGTCAAGACAGAACATGACAATGAATCCTAACAGAAATTAAATGTGACATATTATACCACCGTGAGTGTGATTAGCCGTTACAAGCCATTTTGAAAATCTGCCTCTTCTGACATCACAAGTGGGCGTGTCCACCTAGATGTACGCTGGATAGATCAGTCTACCAGCCTACCCATTGGACTGTAGCAAACGTTGCTCATCTATCTGTCATGGCATGTAACGGCTCATCACACTGACACCTGATGGTATAATACAGTATGTCCCCTTTAAAAAAACATCTTGGCATTATCAGGTTCTATCAGGAGTCAGCAGCCAATGGGAGGAGAGGGTTTTAGTGTCTGACCTCGTTGGCGCAGGCGGTGTCGCTGAAGCCGTTGCCCTGGAGACGCACCACCTGGTGGGCGGTGCCCTGCAGGGGGGAGACGGAGGTCACCATGGGCGTGGCGCACGCCGACAACGTCAACAGCGTCTCATTGGTAGAATGGGCCGCAGTCCGGGGCTGCAGCGGTGCATTGTGGGACGGAGCGGGTCATTCTCATTGGCCCTGTGGGTTGGATGGGCAGAAGGGGAGGATGTGAGGCTCTTGATTGGCCCTGTGGGTTGGATGGGCAGAAGGGGAGGATGTGAGGCTCTTGATTGGACGGTTTGGAATTCATGTTACTAATTAATGAATACAGCTGACCTAATCGAACATTCACTTAATTAATGAATATAAATAAATGTATAAATATTGTAAATTAATACAATATTACTAAAATGAATCAAGATTACAAAATGAATCAATATATTTTCTCCTCCCTTCCTCTTTCCCATGAAGATCTGATCTTCATCCATCGCACCTGAAGTACTGAATATATATATATATATATATACCCATACAACCCCACCCCCTAACAGTCATTTACCATCCGCTGCCCTGCGAGCCTCCATGCCCCCCAGGGTGATGATGACAGGTGGGGTCTGGTCCATGGGGGGTCTCACGCGGACCACCCCCTGCAGGGTGTGGCCTCTACCACTGGTGATGGGGCCACTGCTGTAGTAGAAGACACCGGGCGTGGTGAAGCGGTACCTGAAGAACCCTGAGAGAGAGAGAGAGACAGACAGGGAGAGAGAGAGACAGACAGGGAGAGACAGAGACAGAGAGAGACAGACAGGGAGAGAGACAGACAGAGAGAGAGAGAGAGTGAGAGACAGAGAGAAAGAGAGAGAGAGAGAGAGAGAGGGAGACAGAGAGACAGAGGGACAGACAGTGAGAGAGAGAGAGGAGAGCATGATTGCCCACGTGCCCACACTTTGGTAGAGGCAGTGGTGCTAGTGTTGGTGGAGGTAGCTAAGCTGTTGGTGGAGCTGGCGGGGGATGTGTTGGTGCAGCTATTGGTGAAGTCGATGGTGCTGGTGGAGGTAGTGTTGGTGATGGAGGTATTAGTGAACATGGAGGAAGAGATGTTGTAGAGCTAATGTTGTGATGCAGTCGTTGATGGTGGTGGTGGTGGTGGTGGTGGTGGCGGTGGTGGTGCTTTCAGACGTATGGGTGGAGGTCATGGTTTAGCTGAAGAGGCCGGTGTTGGTGATGGAGGTATTGGTGAACATTAGGTGGAGGTGATACAGCTAAATGTTGAGATGGAGTCTTTGATGGTCTTTGATGGTCGTGGAGGTGGTGGTGGTATGGGCCTGTCGGTGACAGTGCTGGGGGGAGGGTCCTCGGTACCTTTGGGCGTGGGGGTCTCCCCGCTGTTGAAGGCTCCTTCGGCGTCGGGCTCGGTGGCCCCGGGGCTGGAGACGCTGAACACCCGGTAGCTCTTTGGCTGGAAGAGCGGGGCCTCCCAGAGCCAGGCCACCGTGTCCCCCAGGGCCACGTCCAGGCTGGCCGGGCTCCACGCAGACCCCTCGCCCAGGCCTGGAGCCCGGGGAGCAGCGGCACACCGGCAGGGCGGGGACACACACACGTTACAATCAGGGAACCACAACAGAACCCCAACAGAACCCCAACAGAACAACAACAGAACCACAACAGGGTGTAACAGAACCACAACAGAACCACAACAGGGTGTAACAGAACCACAACAGAACCACAACAGAACCACAACAAAACCACAACAGATGTGTAACAGAACCACAACAGAACCACAACAGATGTGTAACAGAACCACAACAGGGGAGATGAGGCGGGGAAACACACACAGATGGAAAAATTTAGAAGGGGACAGACAGACACCCAACATCGCCGCCGCTCTGCTGTTGTTCTCCCACCAAGGGTGACAGCGATCACACTCCACACAGCCATGTCCCTCTCTCTCTCTGTATCTCTGTCTCTTTCTCTGCGTCTCTTGCTCTACATAACGCAATCCCACAGCTACTGTTGCGTGCTTCCATTTGATCCCCGGCGAGGTTATGAGTGACAGCTGGACAAAGGGGAGCGGGGGAGGAGGAGGAGGATGTAGGAGGTGTTGAGGGGGGTGACAGAGGTGGGGAAGGAGATGTGAGCGTACCGACGGTGCTGCCGTTGTTTCTGACGGTGTGAGTCTCCTCCGCGGACTGCAGGAGGCATTCCAGTTTGTCCTCTGAGGATGTCATCACCTCGCACTCTGCACGGCCTGTCAAACACAAACACACACAAACACAAAGGCCTGAGCACAAAGAATGTAACACACCAGACAAAAGCTGTCATTTACCTGATGACCCTCTCATCACTCGGTCTGATCCTCTGAAGGTACTCAATGGTGTCCTAGGTGTGATGTGTGTGTTATTTCCCCTCGAGGACAGAAAAAGGTTAAGCTACGCCATAGTTGAAACCTGACTCTACTTTGTTTCCCTCCTGAATGCAGACGGTCTGAGAAAAAGGTGTTTGAGATAACCTTTAAACACCTTGACGATGTTTGCTGCAAGAACTCACTTACAGGCGCACTCACACTAGGCCATCTGTACCGTGCCCGAGTCCGTTTGACACCTGTACCGTACTCAAGTACGATTGTCCCCCGCCCCCTGCTGTGCCACTGGCCTGTGCTCACACTAGGAAATCTCAACTGTGATGTTGCTGCACTTGTCTCCATAGAGACCACGCAGCAATATGATCCTGAGCAGTTCTAACTGGAGAGAAAGTGAAATCCGCGAGCTGCAGCTGATGCAGTCGTATTAAACCAACTTCACTATCACATCAACGTGACCCCATTCGTGAACGGCTTATTTTATTGTTTATTGTTTAATGGGAAAGAAGGGTCGCATGGACTACACGTCATCCAGCTCAGGTGACGTAGCCGTGAGTGTGCGCGTGCCGGCTCATTAGCATCTGCACCGTGGCCTGAGCACACCTCTCCCAAGTGTGCTCAGGCCACGGAGTTTGAACTGGACTTGAGTACGGTTGGTGTGCTCACACTAGCGATCAACGATCTAGACTTGAGCACGGAACAGGTGTGAAACAACTTTGGCATGGTACAGATGGACTACTGTGAGTGCGCCCTTAGAAACTAGACAACAAATCACTCTAAATTTAACACAATATGCATTTGATGTGAAATATTATCGAACAATGATTATCATCCCTGGTGATATAAGTCAACAGAGCCATCGTAGTGCATGCTAGCAGTGAGGTCACCAGCCACAGTCGCTGATAAGAGGATGATGTGCAACCTTCCGATCTATCTTGAGGCATTTCTTCACTTCATTTTCTAATGCATTGGTTCTCAAACTGTTGTACGCGTGCCACCGGTGGTATGCGTGCGCAATTTAGTGGTACGCAAGATGTATGTACAAAAAAAAAGATAGGTGTTGAATGGCCTTCGGAGAAATTAAGAGGTCTGGCTTTGTGTGTGTGGGTGGGTTTGTTTTTGTGTGTGTGTGTGTGTGTGTGTTGCTATGTAGCAGGACTCACCCACGGAGACCCGGACCAGCGAGGCATTGGAGCTGAAGCCAGCGCCCCAGAGGGTCAGCTGGGTGCCCCCCAGCAGGGAGACCACCCTGGGGGAGACGCTGTGGACCTCCAGGACGTACTCGATGCTGGCGTTCACGCCGGGGCTGGGCGGAGCGGGAGGGGGAGGGGGGGAGGGGGAGGAGCCGGGAGAAGGGGGAGGGGTCGGGGGGTTAAGGTCATTTTATTATTGATATTATATTGACTATATTGGAGCGTTAATCGATAAATAAATGCCCTTCATTTCTGTTTGATGAGGTATTTTGTATGAACGTTGTTTTAAAATGCCCGTGGTGTCTTTGAGCACCATGAAACTAACTGTGAACAAAATGTTTCATAATGAATCGTTGTTATTACTAATTACCGTCTATTAATTTGTTTATGATTAATTACTCTGTGTATTGATTATGAAAAATTTGGCATTTAAATTATGAGGGACTTTATTAATGAATATTAATTTATTAATCTGCTTTTTTTATTAATGAATATATCCAATTATAGTGAAATCAATATCTATTGCATTTTCACTGACCATCATCATCCTCAATATCATCATCATCCTCATCATTATAAGCGAGTTAGGCAGTAGTGAGGGTTAGGCAGTAATGAGCCGAGGGTTAGGCAGTAGTGAGCCGAGGGTTAGGCGGTAGTGAGCCGAGGGTTAGGTGGTAGTGAGGGTTAGGCGGTAGTGAGCCGAGGGTTAGGTGGTAGTGAGGGTTAGGCAGTAGTGAGCCGAGGGTTAGGTGGTAGTGAGGGTTAGGCAGTAGTGAGCCGAGGGTTAGGCGGTAGTGAGGGTTAGGCAGTAGTGAGCCGAGGGTTAGGCGGTAGTGAGCCGAGGGTTAGGCAGTAGTGAGGGTTAGGCAGTAGTGAGCCGAGGGTTAGGCAGTAGTGAGCCGAGGGTTAGGCAGTAGTGAGGGTTAGGCAGTCGTGAGCCGAGGGTTAGGCGGTAGTGAGCCGAGGGTTAGGCAGCAGTGAGGGTTAGGCGGTAGTGAGCCGAGGGTTAGGTGGTAGTGAGCCGAGGGTTAGGCAGCAGTGAGGGTTAGGCGGTAGTGAGCCGAGGGTTAGGCGGTAGTGAGCCGAGGGTTAGGTGGTAGTGAGCCGAGGGTTAGGCAGTAGTGAGGGTTAGGCAGTAGTGAGCCGAGGGTTAGGCGGTAGCTCTGTAACATGACATCATCATCTACCTGTTCCGGGGGTTTCCGTTGTTCCCCACCCTCACGTCCACCTGGTACAGCCCCGGGGGCAGGACAGGCAGCAGGCAGGTCAGGTTGCTAGGCGACCACTCCAGCATGGGGCAGGGACCGCGGCCGACAAACACGGCCGTCTCATTGGCCGAGCTCCCCAGGTTGGAGCCAGTGATGGTGAGAACCCGGTGTCCTGCGAGACACAAAGGTATGTGTGCGTGTTAGTGTGTGTGTTGTGTGTGTGTGTGTGTGTGTGTGTGTGTGTGTGTGTGTGTGTGTGCGTGTGTGTTAGTGCGTGCTAGCGTGTGTTGTGTGTGGGTGGGTTTGTTTTTGTGTGTGTGTGTGTGTGTGTACGTGTTAGTGCGTGTTAGCGTGTGTTGTGTGTGGGTGGGTTTGTGTGTGGTGTGTGTTGCGTGTGTGTGTGTGTGTGTGTGTGTGTGTGTGTGTGTGTGTGTGTGTGTGTGTGTGTGTGTGTGTGTGTGTGGTAATAAGTGCTGGTAATACAGTATGCAACAATTACCAGGGCAATTATTTTCTGAAACAATAGTGTGTTGGGACAGGGAGTGTTGATTATATTCTCTGTAACCAATGTGATGAAATGTCCATCACTCAAAGGAGGACAGGAGGGCGGGTTAGGGTATTTAAATACTGGAAAAACGAGCAAGTCATCATTTAACCGTGACAGAGAGACAGAGAGACAGAGAGACAGAGAGAGAGAGAGAGAGAGAGAGAGAGAGAGAGAGAGAGAGAGAGAGAGAGAGAGAGAGAGAGAGAGAGAGAGAGAGAGAGACAGAGAGAGAGAGACACACAGAGAGAGACAGAGAGACAATAGGTTGCTATCAGCCCTTGGCGTTGAGACAATAGTGAACCTGAGACAGAGATGGAAACTACCCAAGGAGAACGGACACTGCGGCCCGTGAATCACGACATGCCCTGGTTCGCAACAAGATCCCCTCATGGTTATTGTCTTTGTCTCGTTGCTTTGCACGGGACAATGACAACAAGAGGCGAAGACATAATCTGTTTGGTAATGGTTGAATCTAATGCTCATATGCACGCCACACACACACAAGTACACATGAATGCACACACACACTCTCTCACTCAGACCTGCACACCTGCACAAATACACAATATAATATAAATAAGTGAGGTACCAATAGCAACAGGGCTACTCCTCTAAAGGAAATTGTTTGGCTGTCTGACTTACGACACAGTCTATCTCTTTCTGTCTCTGCCATGAATGGCATGTAGTTCACAGAGGTGGGTGTGGTCAAAGTGTCCGCGGTTCAATCCCTCCATCAAACCTAGCTCTAACTCTATTTGAACAGGGAGCACACGTAAAAAGAAAATCAGCCCTCCCTTTGTGTGTGGTCACATAACAATGCTAATCCCCTTATATTCGCTAAGAGTGCGGTTGCGGTTTGGTACATTTTCCTTCCCCTGCGAGCAGCTTGTTTGGTTTGCAGCAGGTGAGTTAGCCCTCGGGGAGAGACCCACTAAGCTACTGCAATTTGGCCTACATCAAACTGAGGCTTAAACGTGGACGACTATTCTTGTGCTTTCCCACAGAGCAACGTATAGGAGCATGAGGACAAAGGGCTGTGCATCTCTGAGGATCTTTGCTCATATAGAATGTCTGTTAACCCTAACCCTAACCCTTTTAGAGAGTGGCCACTCTGTGCTGCCCCAAGCATCTCTAGCACCACCTGTGTACTATGACATCTAATCAGCCAGTAAGCAGATGCTTTAGACCAAAGAGACTGTAGACGGAGTATCTAACAGACATTTGGTTTCATCATTAATATGCAGGTGGGTTAACAGGGCATCTTGCTCGGGGATGCCTACAGTTCAACTGCTGACATTTGGGGTTTGAACCCAGAAACTTCCACTGGGAATCCGGGGCAGGTTAGTCTAGTGTAATGGCTAGGCTTTTGTCCACCTCCAGCTGGGAGCCTCCGAGTTCAAACCCCCCTGGTCCACGACCCTACCTGAACCTTAGCCTGGTACTACCAGACTCTCGTACTTCATTTCACTTGCACAGAGAGTCTGGACCCACTCAATTGACTAACGTTAACTCACTTAAAGGCGGTGTCTGTTGAAGTTTAAAACTATTGGATCTGCCCAGTGGCACTCTGAATCTGCCATAACCAATCGCTAACATTTGACTGTGCGTGAAGATCATGGACCTATTAAAGAAGAATGTCTGTCAACGAGAGCTGACTTTAACGTCATTGTCCTCCTCTGTTCGCTGATTGGACGCACAAAATTTGGACGGAGAAAACCCAGGAATCTACCGCAAACCCAGACGTAGTACTGAAGGGAAATGAAAATTGAGCGAAAGTACTTAGGCGGGCGGAGCCAGGCAACCTGAACCTGGCATCCATGAGCAAACCGACCCGCTCCCTAGGGAGATGAACCTGTGTTCATTGTTAGTCCCCAGGGATAAAAAGGTAACCTGGAGAACTCACCGATCACGGTGGTCTTCTCGGGGGACATGGTGGTGATGAGGGGGGTGAGGCTCTCGTCGTAGTTGAAGGAGCTGGACGCCGTCTGGCTCATGTCTCCCCCCCACACCGTCACACTCTGAGAGCCCGCACTGGCAGCCTGGAGAAACAAGATCGATAGGTCATCGATGAGCTTATCGAAAGTGTTGTTGAGTACTGTAGTAAAGTAAGTAAATCTCTTGTGTCGATTTACGATTACGTTGAGTAATTGAGTAGAACTTTGCTCTTAGCACAAGTCACTGGTGAGGCTGAGAGCCATGAAGACGCACAACATTGCAGGGACAAAGGTTTGAACAAGCAAGTAAAAATAAAATGATTAGATAAAGACAGATTGCACAGTAGCTACACAGATCAGAACAAAATACATTTTACTTTTACATTTTTTTTTTTTTACAATTAACAATCAAAGTTATCACAAATGTTCATTGAATCAGGTGCATGACAACAAAGTCCTCCTAATTATACGTTTCGGTATTCAAACGTGCCAAAGCATTTTTCAAGCACCATAACAAGGAAGTTCAAACACAATGACCAAACACTTTAGACACCGTGTTCCGGTTATTTGGCCCTGGCGCACGTCTGGCTCCTGTTCAAGATACCAAAACAACAACAAGTCTGCCCAACACAGGGAAACAATGCAACCAAACGGCGTTCACACGCTTGTTGTGTCTGCCTATTGTGGCGTCACTGGGCAGCGCTCTCTCACCGCGGGGGTCCGGCACGCGAGCTCGTCGAAGCGCACGTCCACCACGCTGCATTCCTCGCCGCCAACCGTCATCATGGTGTCCTCGCCAAAACCGAAGCCCGAGACCGTCAGCAGCGTTCCACCTGGGAGAGACGCAACGAGACACAAGCAGACACGAGACATCCGTCATGGCATGGATTTAAAATTGTTTTAAATGTTTCTTTAAATAAGTTTTAAAGTTTGAAACATAATTATTTTTTAGTCGTTAGAGCAAAGTTTGAGAGAAGTTTAAAGCGTTAGAAACTTCTCTTTAAAGAATAAAAAACCTTTTATATTTAACTACATTAAATATTTTTAAATATGTGATTACATCATTGCTATACGGGCAAATTTCGTTATTCTGATTACTGATTCTTTTGATAATATACTATTCGAATTACCGTAGTAGTATTATAGCGGTGGTAGTAGTAACATAGTTACATAGTTGTTAATGATATCATCAACTGTGATGGATACTAGTTGTGTAGGATACTGCTACTGCTACTTGTGGTAGCAGTAGCACTGGTGACAGCAGGAGTAACAATGGGAGCATGAATGCTGTTAGAGACTGTGTATCAGGTTCAGTCAGTACCTGCCACGCTGCCAGACGGTGGAGAGATGGACGTCACGTTGAGCAGGTTGGTGAAGTTTCCTTGGTAACGCACCCGGCCCAGGGACGGGAAGGTGATCCACACTGGGTAGGTGCCGGCTGGGGCGCGGCCCACACTGCACACCTGGGTCGTGGCTGGAACATTTAAATCAACATTTTAGTAAAGTGCTCTAAATACATTGGAGCAGCTGACTGGGGTTATTCAGTGGTTAATACTTAAAACGAAAAAGGTCCTTCACATTTACATTTTGGGCATTGAGCAGACGCTTTTATCCAAAGCGACTTACAATAAGTGCATTTGTCAGAAGAAAGAAAGAACAATACATCGCTGTCGGTACAGTAAGGATGTTCATAGAACCAAGTGCCAAGCACTAACAATTGTGAGGTTCACCCATTCCCCGTACACAACAGAGATAGATAGGATAAGATGCTACACAATGCTAAGGACTATTTTTAACTTTAAGGAACATTTATAAGTAAATGTTAAGTCAATGCTTTTCGGTGGAAAAAAACCTCTTGCTTACCCGTGGCTTCTTGAACTTTGCATTCGGCGTCTCCGATCATGATTGAGGCGTTGCCACCGCCGAATCCCGTCCCTGTGACTGTCAGCAGGGTCTCCAGGCCTTCCGAACCTGAAACAAATAAATCCCCCAAAAGCTGTCACCTCCTCATGGTTTGATTTGCTCATGGGTTGCAGTAGGCAGGACGGGTTTGGGACCAAAGCCGCACCTTGAGCTGGGGAGATTCCCGTGACGATGGGGGTGCTGTCCTCAGACCACGCGAAGCCACAGTCGCCGGAGCACTTGGACGAGATGCCGTTGATGATCACCTCCACCTGTGGTAACCATGACAACAGCGATCACACCCCTGTTGAGCCAGCAGCAGTGTACCCTGGGTTCAAACCCCGTGCGGATCTCAAGGTAGCCGCGGTTTCGTACCTGCGGGGTGCTCTCCAGCGTGCGGAGTAGCTCTCCCCCTATGTTCCTCATGAACTGCCCTCCCTTGACCTTCTCCCTCGCCTCCACCACTGGATTGTTGCCCACAACATTCGAGCAATTGATCTGTGAGGAGAGAAGGAGAAGGTTACACTAGAAGAGAGCTTAAAAAAAATTCATTATATGGTCCTGGGAAGTTCATGGGATTCGACTTTATTACAGTCATATATACATTTAGGGTATTTAGCAGACGCTTTTATCCAAAGCGACTTACAATACATACATTTGTCAGAAGAAAGAGAAACAATATATCGCTGTCGGTACATGAAGAAGAAGAAGAGGAAGAAGAAGAAGAAGAAGAAGAAGAAGAAGAAGAAGAAGAAGAAGAAGAAGAAGAAGAAGATATAATCAAGATTCACAAATGTGAGGAAGAAAGGTCTTGTTACTGTTGACACCCGTCAAACAAGAACAAACAACATGGCCGCCGGTGCCACACCTTCATTAGCGGCTGGTCTCCGGGCGTGGTCATCCAGGTGACCTTCCACTTAGTCCTTCGGCAGCTGCCCTCGGCCTTTACCTCGACCTGGCCCATCCCCGGGATACCCTCCAGGGCGTGCTTCAGGTCCTCCTCGCCGATGTCCACCGAGAGACCTGAAGTAGGGCGTGGGGAGCGGCCATGTTGAATGGTAGTTCGCCACCTACTGAATAACTGACTACAAACTCGTAGTTACTCGTAGCTGTGAACTCGCTGTGATTGGCCGAACATGAACGATAGTTGGCTGTAATCGATGACTGATTGGTCTGTACATATTTTCCTTGTTTGGAATGTTTTTTTTATCAAGTCTCAAATGATGGGAATATTGTATGGGAGCAATATTCCCATCATTTGTTTATTGATGGACTGACCCTCACCAAAAGAGGGGCGGGCTTGATATTGAACATTAAAGGGGACATATTATGAAAACAACACTTTTCCTGGGATTTGGGTTGTTGTTTTGGGTCTTTGGAGCTCTAACACACAAACAAACTTTGAAAAAAGTGGGATATGCATTTACGAAAGTACCTCGTCGACAGTTACCAAGCAAGTGCATTTGAATATTACCTCCCATTTCCCCACCCCCCTCCAATCAGAGCATAACTATGATTTGTGGGCCAGAGGACGAGCAGCTCCGGCAGGGGGAGCTCGGCTGCAATCCGGCAGCTCAGCTCCCAGAGTACAAATCACATTCTCCTCCATGTCACGGTTCAATATGGACTTCAGAGAGTCAAGGCCGAAGTTCCTTTCCCCCAATTCTTCTCAACCATAGCCGAGATATCCCCCACTACGAGTCTTTACTTGTTATGGAAGCACCAGAGACGTCAGACGCAGTCTTTATGATTCATAATATCGTCCGGCGCACATAACTTTTGGCTGTGATATTAGATATAACATTATATAAATACTAAATATTATATAATACTATATTATTATTATTATTGTTATTATTATTATTATTATTATTATTATTATTATTATTATTATTATTATTATTATTATTATTATTATTATTATTATTATTATTATATTATATTAAATTATATTATATAGATATAGAGCTCCAGGAGTCCGCAAACGGCAACAATCACTTCTCCTCCATGCTGTGGTTCAGTCTGACAGCTCATTGGTCAATGGGCAGCAGCTCATTTGCATTAAAGCTACAGACACCAGAAACTGCGCATTCTGAAGGGACTGAAACAGGGGAATAGCGGCAGGCCTGATTTTCCCTAAAAGCTATTTCCAGCTTCAAAAACATGTTTTCTGGAACTCATATACTATGTTTACTTGTCGGCGAAACACATAATATGTCTCCTTTAACAATAGATTATCCTCCGTAGCGATATTGGTTTACAGAGTCAAGCCGCCATCAAATCGGACGTTAGCGGAAGTAGGTTCACCAGCCGCAAAGAGGGCGGGCTATGAACATGTCACGTTAATAGCCCCGCCGGTTTCTTTTGATCTACCTTCAGCGCGTCCACCGTAGATCTCCACATCGAAGGTCCCTCTCAGGGGCGGGGTCGCTCGGTTGCTACGGGAGACGGTCACACTGGCCCCGCCCACCCGATACTCGGCCATGTCCTCTGTGCTGTTGGACGACTTCTAGAGAGAGAGAGAGAGAGAGAGAGAGAGAGAGAGAGAGAGAGAGAGAGAGAGAGAGAGAGAGAGAGAGAGAGAGAGAGAGAGAGAGAGAGAGAGAGAGAGAGAGAGAGAGAGAGAGAGAGAGAGAGAGAGAGAGAGAGAGAGAGAGAGAGAGAGAGAGAGAGAGAGAGAGAAAAGAGAGAGAGGGAGAGAGAATTTGACAACAGTGTTTGATGATACCATATTCTAATTACTTTCTGATCACCTGAGCAATAAACAATAATAATAACATAAATAATATATCAGCCGCACAGACAAAACTTCGGTGAGCAAGTCATTGTGTCACATGGCCAAAACAATTACATATCCGGGTTCAGATCCTGACATGTCTTTTGAAGTGTCCGTTCGTCGACGTGATGAAGAGTGACTGTTACCTGGAGGAAGCCGACTTCCAGGAGGGGGAAGTTGTGGGCGCAGTCGCGGGGCCGCCCGATGACCTGGTAGTGCGGCGTGCTGCTCCGGGGGTCCCGGGTGACCCGGAGGCTCTCGAAGGAGCGGCGGGATGCGCCGAACGCGGGGGGGCGCCTCCTCTGGAGCAGGGCTGCACGGGGACGTCACGAGGAGGGTCAGCCAGGGAAACACGTTTTAAGGTACGTCACAAGGAGGGTCAGCCATAGAAACACGTTTTAAGGTACGTCACGAGGAGGGTCAGCCATGGAAACACGTTTTAAGGTACGTCACGAGGAGGGTCAGCCAGGGAAACCCGTTTTAAGGTACGTTGTGTGCTTTCATGTGCTGTCATGTGCTGTCGAATCATGTGGTGTCCTGTGTCACGTTGGGTCATATATACGTCATATAGAATCAGATCAAATTATGATCATCGTCAAACTGAATTGAATTCCAATCCTGCTTCCTCCTTTGCATTTTCTACTACTTATATTGTGTACAGATATATATTAATCCACATATTTAGTAACAGCCCAATTTTGATTGTATATCTTATCCGAACTAAACCAATTATTACAGGACATAAACTGTGCTGTACCCCGGATGTTGTTGGTGGTTGGGGTCTCTAAAACAACTATAACAGGACATAAGTGGTGCTGTACCGGGGATGTTGTTGGTGGTGGGGGCCTTGGCCAGGTGGATGGTGTCTACGTAGAAGTCCTCCCCAGCCTCGTTCTTGTACAGGAGCAGCATCTCCAGCTGGTACCTGGTGCCCGCCGCCACCCTCTGCAAGGGGCTGAGCAGGTCCACGCAGGTGTAGCTCCACCTGGAAGGGGGAGACAGGCACACATATGGATACATATATATATATATATACACACATATATCTATATACTTCTTCTATCCACACCAATTATATATATTCCGGTCATTATAAACCTCTGATGAAGGACCCAAACATAAGCGGAGCACGTCACTAAGGACGGGAGTTATTCAGTTTATTACAATGCTACTTACTAGAAGAAATCATCAATTAACACAAAATAGAACCACAGTGCAGATTGAAGCTTTCAAGGGGATAAAAAAAAAACCCCATACTTATATAATTTGTACAGCACTTTCATAAAAGAAATTAGGATTCCAGTGTTTCCTCTAATACTTCTTTGTCTTCATCATTTTAGGCTGTTGAAGGATTGATCTTACGTGTCGCTCTGGGAGAAGGTGAAGGGGATCTGGATTGTGGTCGCATTGGTTTTACCGTTTGCCATACGGTAGTTGAACACCACTCCGATGTTGTTCTTCAGCATGCCTCTGTACGCGAAGCAAAGCTAGGACCAGAAACATGGGTTTCAGTTTTTCTTTGAGATGTTTTTATTGACATAAGATGCAAAAGAGCCTCAGGAGAAGATGGTTCATAAAAGGTTGTATTGAAGTTCTCAAAGCTCTTATCCAACAGAACGATATTCACCAACTGATTCTTTGCATTTATGTAGTGGATTTCTTACACTAAGAATCCAGTACACCGGTCCAGTTAACCCACTTAAATAAAGGGTTCTACTAAAACCCGATACAGATACTTTTTGAGGAACCGGAGTCTTACCCTGGGGTTCAGCTGCAGTGGTTGAACCGTGAGTGCTAAGGCTACGTTAAGGATCCACGTTGACGCAACGCAAGGACCACGCAGTCGCTTCGACGCAGACCTAAGGGAACACTTTTTGGGAGGCGCACGTCAGGCCCTTGCGGTGGACGCAAGGAGGGTCCTCAAGGACGTAATGAGTCCGTCAACCCCCTTGCGTTGCGTCAACGTGGAACCATAACCAAGCCTTTACCCTGGGGTACAGCTGCAGTGGTGGAGGAACGGGAGTCTTACCCTGGGGTACAGCTGCAGTGGTGGAGGAACGGGAGTCTTACCCTGGGGTACAGCTGCAGTGGGATCTGGCCGTAGGGGCGACCCGATTCCTTCCGGTAGCTTTCAGTGAACAGGGTAATCCGGTTCTTCATGGACCACGCTCCGCAGAAGGCCTCCTCATCGGACACAAGCACTCCCTCAGCGCCCTGGTTGGACTGGGGGACAGAGACACACATGAACCTAAAGTACGTAATGAATTACAGAAAATATTGTTCCAGATATATTTATTCACTCCAATAATGATTAGCAGATAATTAATTAATTAAAGGGAGTACAATTTCACTGATTCTGCATCAGATTTTGGCTTAAAGAAAGCATAACATAACAGAGATTTCTTTGAGTGCTTCCTAACCCATTAAGGAGGTTAAACCAAAGTAAAACCGACCTGGTCCTGGCCTGGTTCAAAGTCTCTGTAGAAGATGACGTTTGAACCCTCCGTGGCTTGGACCTCGCTGGGACACTCTGCCATGAGCATCTGTTCCATCGCTGATTTCAACTGTTTTTCAGACAAACAGTTACAATAGGGAGCTTGTTAGTGCTGAGAAAGTGACTAGGAGTTTATTAATTTATTCTATTCAACTGCCACATTATTAAACGGCCCAAAAACAAAACACATGATCGTTCTTGAGATATTGGTTAAAAGACAAATCCAGATATTTTGATGAAATGGTAAAATGTTGATGAAATAGATCCCATACAATAATTACACAAAATACATTTTTCATATATTTTAATATCTCAAGGGGGAGGGACCCAAAACCATTTTATTCATCTATTTTTCAGTAGTTGATGTTGATGTACGTGTCCGAGAGAGAGTTCAGCCTCTATAATACTTATAGTGATATGAATCGTTCATTTCAGAATCATTTCTGAATCGTTCTTCCAGGTCAAAGCCGAAAGACCCAACATCAACTCTCTCAGAGGCACTGAGGAGCCACCAGAAGATGCTCACTTAGTCGGAGGTACGAGGGAGGTGTTCACTGTGTCGACTCACCTCTTCCCCGGTGGCGTTGAAGCGGATGGGCTGTGAGGGGATTCCTCCCCACGACAGGGTGAAGCTCTCCCAGCCGCCCTGGCCTTTAGTCACCTCCGCCACGCTCACGCTCGTGTCTTCGCTCAGACTCATGGCCACCAGGTCCTCAAAGTCCCCTGCGTTGGGCACATGCTGCGGTTCAGGCCAATTCATCGCTTGAAGCCCGCAAAGGACTTCCTATAGTCCACTGATGAGGTTAGGGACAGTGGAAACCTGGCAGAGCAGGGCAACAACACTGCAGGGTGGTTGGATTTTCCTGAGAGGATTGAACCATTCACCCAGGCAGTGTTATTGCCACTGAGGAGTTAGGAGTTGAACCCCTAACGCTGGCAAGGTTAATACCAGTTGGATAGTGGGAATCAAACCCAGACCTCTGGCCGAGTTAATATCCCAGGGTCGTGTACATTCATGTTCTACCGGTGTGTACATCTCAGCATTCTTAACCCATGATGCTGTAAGCATTCATTTTACACATTAAATCTCCCTTATCTTTCTCCTTATCTTTCTTGTTATCTATTTTGTTTACGAGGTGGGAGCTCATGTTTAACTTTGTCGGTTAGGATTGTCAGTTAGGATCTGCCCAAAGAAGTACGACAGAGAACGGCTTTCAAGATCCTTGGTATTTGTGTGTTTTATTGATGGGTTGACCTTCGAGCCACAACGAGAGGAAGTCCTGTCTCTCCTCTCACCTCGCTCTGAGACGAAGGTGACCGTGAAGCAGGCTCCAAGGCCGTGGACCTCTTTGGTAACCTGAACCCGTTCCGGTTTGAGGGACCACAGCTCGTTCAGGGCGTCCCCCATCTCCTTGGCCGAGGCGCTGACCGCGATCGGACCTGCAACCGGAGAAAGGACATGTGATCCGGAGCTAGGTTGGAGATATCTCCACAAACTTGTTGAAGGAATCAATAAACATGAATGAAGGAGCCAGTTAGTAGAGCAAAGATATCGTTAGCCTCATAGCATAATTGCCTAAGTCATATTTTAAGGTTTATCTTGTATTTAGCGTCAAAAATGCTGAATACATGGTGATTATGGAATGTAAAAGGCACTCTGATTGGCTTAGGATATAGCCAATGAGGTACAGTGAATCAGCAGGGTTAGGAGAATAGAGTTAGGTTAGATATCACAATTTGGCCAAAACATGACTCAGGCGTTTATGCAATGAGGCTAACTATACGTTTTTTAATAAAATAAATGCAACACTTTTTACGTTTAAACATTTGGAAATCAAGACAGGAGGAAAGGTGGATGTGGGGCGCGGTCCCAGGGTCCTCTGTACCTGTCTCTGCGCCTCCGTAGGCCAGGCTGAAGAAGGTGCTGTCACAGGGCTGACCCACACAGCCGCTGGACACGTTCACCTTCTGGACCTCCTGCACCGCGGCCCCGACGCTGGGCCAGGAGTTGAACCATATCGCCTGCGGTGGGCAAATATTTGTATATTCAAATTTGAATATACATTTGCATCGAGGAAGTGATTCCTTGCGATAAGATCATCATTATCCTGATTTATACCATGGTCTGGGTGAATACTCGATTCTGATTGGCTGAAGGGTGTGGGTTAAAAAGTGATAATGCACACCTAGGAAAGACGTTCCGTCAAATTGCCTGATGACAGTTCTAAATTATTGCGCTGGCTCAAGCGCTAGATGGTAACCGTGGCAACAGAGACTCAACGTTTTTTCAACAGCAAGACATCAACAGCAAGACAGAAAAAACATGAGTGATTTTATCATTTCTTTTAATTTATTTGGTGAGTTTGACAACTTTGAACACACAAGCGGTAAGTAGCGCATTGGCCTTCTGAAATAATACTTTATATCACGGAAAGTAAGGTTAAGCCATCATCTCACTTCCCATCACTGATCAACTGCTGCGGGCGGGTCGCTATGGCCACGTTGCTTGGCAACGCCTGCATACGGGAGATATTAAATAGTCCGCTCGACTTGTGATAGATTTTAACTCTAAAACACATTAAAGTAGCCTATTATTAATTTGTTTGATATTTCTATCTTTCGTAGCGTAGGTGACCATGGTATAAGCGGGATAATGCCCGACGAGGTGTGCATTAACAGAAATTAATCGGACTTCGTGGAAGCAACCGCGAAGTCCTCCGCTTCGCGTCGGACGGTTCACGCCTCCGCGTCATCCGATTAATTTCTGTTAATGCACACCTCGTCGGGCATTATCCGTCTTACCTGCTCCTCATCTTCAACGTCATAGTCCGCCACGATTTGCTGAACCTCATTGACGGCATCGTCTGATTGGTCCGCGGTGAAGGCACTCTGGCCGGTGAACAGGCCTAGTCTCAGACCCCCGGCACCGCCGTAGTCCTGGTGGAGCACCTCCATGTAGTAGCTGGTGGGACCACAAAGACCCACGTTAAGCATCTTAATGAGGCCATTGTTAGAACAGATAAATGAAGGAAGAAATGCAAAATACTGAACATTAACATTTTGACAACACATTAAAAAGTTTTACACATTTACAACAAATTTAAAACGTAAATAACATCACAACATTCAAAAAAGTATATATATATAAAGATAATTATTACATTTTAAAAATGTAACTTTGAAAGTGACATTAACAATTAGAAAATGTACAAGGGATAAATGTAAAGTATTTGCTGTGAGTAAGCTTATGTTTTGTCTGCACTCACGCTCTTCCTTTCTCCAGGGCCATTACTTCAGACTTCTGGGATGCTTCTCGGAAGAAAGTGCTCGTATAGCGTGTCTGAAACGCGATTTTCACCTGAAAACGCAACAAAATAAATGAAATCTAAATGTATACATTGTGACAGGCTATGGAAACATGCACCAAAATAAGAAGCATATCAACCATTGAATATGCTTTAGTTGTTTTCATCCATAAATATTTTCCATATTTAGCCTCTGTAAATCCCCTTGTAAATATCAATAATATTTTAACACAATACTTGTGTTAAGGTTCCCAGGGACAGGATATTGTTCTTAGGGTCATGGGTCACGAGTTACGACTGCACACGTAAATTAAAAAGCTTTACAGTGAATAAGAAATTATGCAACAATATCAACAAGCAAAGAAAAAGAAGACTGAAAATGTGTATGTCCTAAACTAATCATAATTGCTTAAGTCATATTTAGACTAAATTGTGATATCTAACTCTACTCTCATACCGCAGCTGATTCACTGTGCCTCATTGGCTACAACCTAAGCCAATCAGAGTGCTTTTTACATTCAGGAATCACCGTCTGCCAAAGTCCTCTTTTTTATGAATTATTTAAACCGCATACAAGAAGAACCTTCAAACATGACTAAGGCAATGACGCTAGGAGGGTGACGCTCTTGGACCAGCCCAGCAGCAGACCTTAGCCTCTGGCCGGGTGGAGTTGCTGAAGTAGAGGTTGCAGCGGTCGTCACACTGCAGGTACAGGGTGTAGTCGCCGCTGGTGGGCGCCACGAAGAAGCCCCGCAGCCGGCTGCTGTGTAGAGCTGCTCCTCCACGCCCGAGGAGTAGGGCAGGGAGTCTCTCCACTCTGACCAGTAGCCGTCTTTGCTCGTGTTGTACGCCAGAATGTCGGACAAGTACCGGGGCCTGGTGGCGTTCCACACCTGCCTCACCCAACCGCGGCCCCCTTAGAGCAGAGGAGGCGTTAGTGTGTGTGTGTGTGTGTGTGTGTGTGTGTGTGTGTGTGTGTGTGTGTGTGTGTGTGTGTGGTGTGTGTGTGTGTGGTGTGTGTGTGTGTGTGTGTGTGTGTGTGTGTGTGTGTGTGTGTGTGTGTGTGTTTGCATGTGAGTGAGTGCATGCGTGTGTGTGTGTGCGTGTGTGTTTGTGTGTGTGTGTGTGTGTGTGTGTGGGTGTGTGTGTGTGTGTGGGGGGGTGTGCACGTCAATGTGTGTGTGTGTGTGTGTGTGTAATGTGTTCAGGAGGTCCAAGTGCAATAGTGCATTCGGTCTTTTTACCCCGTCAACAATAAATCCATCTCTTTCTCTTTGAGCTCTTAACCAAAAACACACTTTATTTTTCTCTTTGAAAACACAACGGCTACATTAATATTCACCATAACACCAAAGTATCAACTTAATATCTAACTTGCTTATCAACTAACTTCCTTCAAAAGCATTCCTTCTGCTGGGAAAGAACCGAAAGAACAGAAGAACCCAACCCAGATGGGTCGAGAACACTACTATCCTGTGATAGCGTGACGCCCGTAAAACAACCACCGCAATCTGATGAAGCGAAAACAACACACACAGCTCTGTTTGACACTCAGACAATCGCGCCTTAATCACTGATACAGGTGTGCTCTTTGAGGTAACCGGCCAGGCTGGAATAAAGGCACCATGCCCCGGGTTAAGGGTGCGGAGAGACACACAACCACGCATCACATCCCACGGTCTCATCAGAGACACAGGGCCGGGGTTTTACCTGGGTAGGCCGTCACATTGCCCGTCTCCATGGGCTGCTTGGGGGTGATGCAGGTGATGATGTCGTCGGACACGCTTTGCACCCTGCAGGGCTTGCCTAGGAGACAGGTGTGATTTCCCATGTTTTGATTATTTAGCGCCAGCCCTGATCATACTGAATAATACAAATCATAAGAATTGTAATGGTGATTTATTTATTTTAAATTTAGCACAATCGTAATATTTTTGTATTATTGGTTTATTATTATTATTATAATTATTATTTTGTAATATTAGCTTATGCTTGTGATACAAATCATAACAATGGTAATAGTTGTATAACATCCCTTATTGTATTATTATGAACATTATTATTTTTCATTATTAGCCGTTATCAAATAAATCCTGCACAATAAATGCATCAATATACTCTAAACAATCTCTTATTTAAACGACACATTTCCAAAAAAAGACCCTCATGTCGCGTATCGTCTGTCTGCCAAGATCCATTCTTGGCTCTCTCTCTCTCTCTCTCTCTCTCTCTCTCTCTCTCTCTCTCTCTCTCTCTCTCTCTCTCTCTCTCTCTCTCTCTCTCTCTCTCTCTCTCTCTCTCTCTCTCTCTCTCTCTCTCTCTCTCGCTCTCTCTCTCGTCTTTCCGGTTAAACTTTTTACACTTTGTATTCAGACCAAACAAAATAATATCGCCACTAGAGCAGGACTATCGTACCTCACGCTAGGCGCCTTGTTGACTTGACGTCTGACACTTATTTATCCTTTCAAGATGTAATCTTTTTGTGTAACACGGTCTGTGCCAACCGTCTACAGGTGGCATTCGACCACAGAGTACAAAAGCAACCGTCAAAATATCGTCACACGATGAAACCTTATCTCTCACGTTTCAAGGACATATCAAGATAAATACATGGATACATCTATAAATAGAAACATGGATCCACAAAAGATAAATACATGAATGCATCAATTCATTGATAAATAGCGAAATGTAAATATTAACTATAAGAAATAAGAAAAAATCTGCCAGACATTTGGAAGTTGATAGCTAGATTTAGCAGTAAATGTTTTCAGACTCCAAGCTCTGTGTCAGACGTTGATATTGGCTCAAGTTAGCAGCACATAGGGGCTCCCACAAGCCCCCCCCGCCCCCGCCCGACTATAATATTTTATGCTTCATTAGCGGACGGTTAGCAGCCCCCGCGGGGCCCAGGCTCCCAGCTGGGCTAGTTACCTCCCACCAGCACCACAGCCGGTTGGTCGGTCTCGTCGAAGAAGCGACCCTGGATGGTGACCAGGGTGCCCCCGAGCACACTGCCTTCAGACGGGGAGACCCCTGTCACCTCTGCAGGGCGGGAGACAAGGTACGCTTTCAAACGATTTGTCAAACGATTGATCAGATGAACGAGTGATGGTTCATCTCAGTTTGTTTTGTTAAAAGAGAGACTAACAGGACAATATTGTACTTATTTAACAACAAATACATATCAAAAGTATTAAAAATATATATATTATTTAATGAATTAATGACAAATATCATGAATTATTCCCTTACAGAATAAATGCATCAATAAAAAAATTTGATTGAGAAATTCTCAAGCAAACTGAGGAGGACTCGTACCTGCATACGTTTGGAATATGGAGAGTTTGTTCCCAGCTGAGATCCTGAACAGGTTCTTGTCTGGTAAACTCCTACAAGGCACAATGCACACACATTAAATATGGATCCTGTATATTTACTATTCATCCTTCTCATCTAAAGTAATCATAGTTCGTCTCAAATCACCTTCCGTAATTAGCGTCGAGGATGTAACTCAGGTTGTGATGTCCTGTTTTGGAGCAAGTGCAAAACAGATTGTAAGAGACATGCACGTCTCAAGTTCACCCTGTCAGGAGTTTGAATCAAAGTTGAACCAAAAATAACCAATGATTAAATCTTTCATAAGGGTGAGGTTTGTGATGACCCACCAACATAAGTTCCTGTTATTCTGCAGCTCATGTATCCCCACCAAGATCCTTCAGTGTCCAGGTGAAGCCGGTACCTGTGTAAATACATGAATGGCATTAGGCCTACCTCATTGCCCCGAATATCAGACACACAGTTCTCAAGCATTATTATTTCGTAATTTGATCGTTCATTCATCTTACTTCTATTATTTATTCCTCTGTTGTTCTCTATTTATGTCTCTCCCTCTTTGTTGGTATTGTTTTGCATTCATCCATTTGTTCCATCCTTAAGATATCAATATCAGTGCTTCTCGTCCTTTATCTACCCCAATAATTAAGCTTTTGGTAAGTAGTTATTTCTGTCTCTTTTCTTTTATACCTGTGTATTCTTTTGTGTGTCTGTACTGTCTGAACGACACAGGGCCCCCAGCTTTCATTTGGCCTCTGTTGGTTAGCCTCGCTTGGTTAGCCTCGCTTTATCTGATATACTTTGTCAGTTGGCCTCTCTTATCCTCTGTGTCAGTTAGCCTATGTGTCAGTTAGCCTCTGTGTCAGTTAGCCTCTGGGTTGGTTAGACTCTGTGTATGTTAGCTTCTGCCCATTAGCCCTCCGTGCCAGTTATTCTGCGTCGGTTAGCCTCTGTGCCAGTGGAACCTCTCTGTATTTCGGCCTCTATGTCAGTTATCTTCTGTATCATTTAGCCTATCTGTCAGTTAACACTCTGTGTTGGTTAGCCTCTAGCGCTATCTCTAGGGGACATTCTGGACAAGAAGGTTGTTAGAAACTGCAAGTTTATTCAGCTTCACCTCCCCCCCACAAGGGACATCAGGTGGTGATTCAGGGTAATCGATAGCTCCTTCCACTATAAATAGAGGCCTAGTGAGGCCTTGCCCCCTTTGTTCTCACCACAACTGAGTGTTTGAAGGTGTTTGCCGTGTGTCTTTTGAATTCCCTTCAATGTAAGTTTCCCTTTACTCATTCAGTGGATTATTGTTTGTTTAAGAAAAGATCGTGATGGTTTAATGGCTAATCTTTACTTGTTAAATTACGTTATGAAGTACTGCAATGTCTAAGTATTTCATTTGATTTAAAGGCCATATTTATGTTTGTCAAGAGAGATATTATAATTCATCTTTCTTTCTCTGCCTAGAACCATGGCATCATCATGGCATTCATCATGGCATTCATCATGACAAACAACTTTGCTTGCAAATAAAGTCAAGTAAATGAATCCTTGTTTCCTGGTGGTTCGTGGCTCCAGTAGAACCTGCCCTTCACTACAAATGGTCCTTCGAGCCGGAGTACTGAGCCACACCACTCAACATTAACCTAAAATGGCTGAAGCTAAAATAATTATATGATATCGATGATGAGCCCTCTACTGAGTTTATGATGGATGGATCCGAAGTGGGAGTACACTCTACTCAAATTTACCCGGACTATGCAGATTTGTCTCAACTAGCACCTGTGCTATTCAACAAAATCCAAACCTTCCACAAATCAGTATTGCCTACTTCCTTTGGTGAGCACCAAATCCCCTTGCCATCAGTACCATGTGAAGCATTAGCTCCACCCCCCATAAAGTCAATTGGCCATGAACTAGGGGCTAGACCTAAAAGAGATAGGCAGCCCCCAGTATACTATGGGATCCAAATGCCCCAGCAACAGCTAGCACAATCTTATAGGTCACGTCACTCCCGCAGCAAGAGGACTTATTTTACCAGGTAAGCTCCTAGCCTCCCTGTTGGCTCCCAAGTTAGTACGCACTCTGGAAGTGACCATGCCCCGTTTGAGTGATCTCCAAACCAGCATTCTCAAGGAAAAGAGACGAGCTTGAGGAGCTTAAAAGACAAAGTCAAGAGAACAAGGAGCTTGATGAGCAATTCAAAACCATTGATTAGGCTGCCAGAGCTGCCCAGAACAGGCAAGCAGATGCACACAAAGAGAGAGAGAGAGACTTGCCAGACAGGTTGGCATGAACCGACGCATCCGTATTAAAGAACAAGAGCTTCAGTCAGCCCAGCTGGTCTCTAGTTTCATTCAACAGAATCTCTCGGAAGATGAACCCTCTGGAGGAGCCCCTGATACCTCATCCCTTCATCGTAATGTAGCCACCTCCTCCTTTTACGATCTGCCTCCATCCAGGATATTCACTCCTGCCCCTTTAAGAATGGTAGGCGTCGAATCTCACCCTCATTCGTCAGTAACTTCCTCGCTTCCTGAACCTAGCCTTCCTATTGCACCTAGCGCCTCCCAAACCCTTCATATTCCTCAACAACCACAGCAAAGCATAGCCCCTGTCCAGGCTCCCTCTTTGCCCCATATAGCCAGTGCTCAAGCTGCACCATTGCCTGTCCCTACATTGTCTACCCTGGCTTTACCTTATACCAGTCACCATGCATCTGCCCAGGTAACAGCCTCTTCCTTCTCTAATGTAAATGCACCCCCAGCCAATGTCCAGGCCCTTTATGGCGCTGCAGCAGTGCCCAATCCTGAACAGCCCACTCTCACTGGCACACCAGTGCAAGCCATTAATTGACCTATATGGTCCAACCCCAAATATGATGGAGCCTGTTCATAGCTTCTGCGTATGGAATACCGAGGCCCTCACTTCCAGTGTTCAAGAGTGGCAGGGAGAGCGAGTTCGCCCTGCTGAAAATGGCCCTTGAAAACCTCCTTGATAATCACCCCCATCTTACTGAGCAGTATAAACATCAAATTCTACTAGACCGTCTTCAGCACCCAGGAGCAAATAAATTGGCCAGATCCTACATGCATGACACCAGACCTTATTCCACCGCTCTCCGATCACTTAAAGAGAAGTATGGTCAGCCAAGGCTACTTGTGCAGAGTGAAATTGGTGCAATATCAAATTCCCCCATCATTCGTATAGGTGATGTAGAGGCCTTTGATGATTTTGCCCTTTCTGTCCATGCTCTTGTTGGAATGTTGCTGTCCCTGGAGGGCCCTAATGGGTCTGAGCTGAGGTGTGGGTCCCATGTTGACAGACTCGTCAGTAAATGACCTGTACAGTATAGAGACGGATTTGTGGAGCGCTGCATCAATCGTGGCATTCTGACTGGAGAGGCAACCCAAACATACTCCCTCCTCGACCTGTCAACTTGGCTACAGTCAAAGTCGAGAGCAAAACGTATATCAGAGAGAGCTGTTGAGCTCCACAAACAAGAAAGGAACCCCAACCGTATAGGAAAGGAACGTCAACCCTCCAGACAAGTCTCCTCCGTCTACCTGTCCACGACATCTGGGATGAATGGTACACAAAGGGCTTACACCAAAGAGAAGGTAAAAATCGATAAGCCCAAGCCTTATTGTCCCTACTGTAATATCAGGGATCACTTTCTGGGCGCATGCTCAGAATTCAAAAAACTATCCAGAAATTGCATTATGAAATGTCTCAAAGAGAAGGATAGATGTGGTGAATGTGGGAGAATACACAAAATGGATAAATGCACCTTAAAGAAGCCATGTAACACCTGTAATGAGCTCCTCCTAGCCATTCTCCATGATGCAATCACAAGCAAATCAGCCACAGTGATGCTAACATCCTCTCCCTTAGAGCTCCTTTACATGGACAAACCCCATCGCTGGCATAAAGACATGCTGAAAGTTGTGAACGTATGTCTCCACAATTGGGAAAGAACGCTTGTAACTCATGCAATCCTTGATGCCGGTGCAGATAGATCTATTGTGCTCCCCCTTAGTCCAAACCCAACATGCTCTACCTCTCACTGTTACCTGCTTCAAGAGTGAATTGCTCAGGAATGTTGAACGGCTGTGGCAGATTGATACGTTACCTATGTAAATGAACAACAGGTGTTTGCCGTGTGTCTTTTGAATTCCCTTCAATGTAAGTTCCCCTTTATTCAGTGGATTATTGTTTGTTTAAGAAATGATTGTGATGGTTTAATGGCTAATCTTTACTTGTTGAATTATGTTATGAACTACTGCAATGTCGAAGTATTTAATTTGATTTAAAGGCCATATTTGTGTTTGTCAAGAGAGATATTATAATTCATCTTTCTTTCTCTACCTAGAACCATGGCATTCATCATGGCATTCATCATGGCATTCATCATGACAAACAACTTTGCTTGCAAATAAAGTCAAGTAAATGAATCCTTGTTTCCTGGTGGTTCGTGGCTCCAGTAGAACCTACCCTTCACTACAAAGGTGTTCGTAAGATTGTCAACAGGGGGGACCTTGGCAGTCAGGTGGGTTTACTCACAGTTCATCCGAGTCTGGCTTCAGCAGCTCACAGGGCATGCCGCCCATGTAGGCTCTACAACAAAGGATTGTGTACAGGTTGTGTACAACTCTTTTTAATAAAAAATTCAAAAATAGGGAAAACACAATTCTTGGAAAGGGAGTAGCCATGGTAATTACACAATAGGGAAGGGGAAGTTATGTCACGCTGGTCTCGCCATCTTGTGAGAAACGAATATGGTCCTAGAGATGCGTTCTCAGGACTACGCCATAGTATGCAAGTAACCATAGTAGCACCATGTGACGTCAACTTCCTATTCTCTATTAAGTCTTGTGAGGTGCTACAAGATTGGCAAGCTAAAAGGTATTTCCCTTGATACCCAACTTATGAAAGCATCATAGCGACTATGGTTTTTCAAACTTTTTCCAATTTTCACCTGAGGAATCTGGAGTTGATGCCATTGGTACTTTTGGCTGTGTTGCTTCCGTACACATCAGTGAAGATCCGTCCTCTTATGGTCACCACGGTACCTGTTTGTTAAGCATGGAGCATTTACACAGTTGTGTAAATGCACAAGTTAAATGCCTTTATAATGTGTCAAGTTAAATGCCTTTATACCGCCACATTGCTTGGTAAATAAGAAATCGAAAATCTAGAGCTCAGTGGGCTCTTTTGCAGTTTGTTCATTTAAACAAAGCTCAACTTATAGTTAAACCAAACCTTATAAGCATAGGTATCCCTTAAGTTAACCAAGTGGGTGTGTTAAGGAGCAGCACAACACAAACAGGTTGAAATTCAGTCTCACTGCTGGGGTCCCATAAGGGGCAGGACGTAAAACCTGGCAGGGTTGTTCCATTCTGAACCCAGTTGCAACAGAGCAGGTACATGACACACTTTATGATACCCATGATGTATTCTTGTGTATACCCTGGGTTTACCTGGAGGACCAGTGGTTGGACTGATGGACTGGATGGTAGGAGTCCGATACCAGCGGGTCTAAAGACAACAACAAACGCCCACGAGAAAACCAAAGTCAAATAAAAAGTCAACAGCAAATCGTTAACAAGAAAAGGAAGTCACTACAATTTATTTATTTATTTAAAGCATTCCACTAAAATGGATTCCAATATTTAGATGCTGATTAATATTTCATCTAAAGATTAATATTTTTTATGAATGAACATTGTTATTGTGTATTTTTGCTTTGGGAACTAAAGTATTGGAGAGACAGGAGGAAGGGAGGTGCAGACAGGAGGGTGAGTGGTGGAGAGACAGGAGGAAGGGAGGTGCAGACAGGAGGGTGAGTGGTGGAGAGACAGGAAGACGGTATGGTGGACGTACGTAGAAACTGCAATATCTGGCCACCCCTCTGCAGACTTTGTTGTCAGGGATAGGGACCCCGTTGACACTGACGTGCAGAAAGTACTGGTCCACGGGCATGGCTCTGTCCCAAGACAGTACACAGGACAGGACACAGGACAGCACACAGGACAGTACCCAAGACACATCGGTCAAACAGCAGGAAACACCACATTGAGGAAAGGGAAACCTGTCAGTACATGCTAATTCCTAATGGGTTGGGCTCAAATCTCTTGATCTTACTCGGCTTTACTTCTTGCTTCGTTTTGTGTTTGTATCAATCAAGGTCTGAACATTGGACACCTATTGCACTTTTCAGCATGTTTCGTCTTTTTTTTCACTATGGCAACGCCGTCTGCCTGATTTGTGTTTATTGTTGGACAATCGTTGGCTTTTTGCATATTGCTATTTGTTATTAATATAACCTTCGAAAGAAAATTGAATTTATAGACAATGTGTTTGTCGTAACTGCAGGCCTAGCCTGTCTGTAAACTGGTGGTAGCGTGCCGATGAGGAGCTTTGGTTATTTTGGATTTGCTCCATAAATGTGGTGAATGACATGAGTCTTGTGTTGTGAGTGTTTGACTCTAGAGTCTAGACCATAGGTAAGCCTATTTCTGTAATATGTGGAGTAATGAGAAAGAAGCCTCATTATTAACCATGTTGATTTCACAATTGAGATTAGCTACAGTTTCCATATTTGGCAAGCCCCAAACTTCTTCTGAATGTGTGTGTGTGTGTGCGCGTGCACGCGGGATTCCTTTTTGATGACGTGGTACACAGTCCCCCCCCACTTAAAAAAATACCCACATCACCAGTGGTGTAGTTGGTATTTACACCATCCCTGAGGAGCTGGGTTCCTTCTCAAGGTTTTTACCCGTCTGGGTTTCAGGGAGTTTTGGCTTGTCCAAGTTCATAGGGCCCTAGGGTTATGGGGTAACCTAATGTGGGCCTGTGAAGCCCTTTGAGACTGTCACTGTCACTGAGGGCAGGGACCACAACAAGAATACAACAAAAGACAGGAGATCAATTAACAGCCACGCAACAGCCTTCAGAAAATACAGACAACTTGGGGAAAGCCAATGAAATTATATTTACGCTCTAAAGTTCTGATGCCTGTAAGGACAAAGGATCCCATAGGCGCATGTGAATGTGACACTTTTGGGCAGCGATGATAAGGGTTAGGGCTAATTTTCAACTGAGTTCTTGTGGGTTATGGAGTCATGGCCCTGAATGAATCAAGAATGCCAGTGTTATTGTCAGACTATTCATGCGCTGTTTCCATACAGACGTACCTGGTGTAACACATGATCTGCCCGCCGTGGGTCGAGTCTCTCTCGACATCACACGGAAAAGACAAAGTGGCAGACACCAGAGTCACCCTGTTGCCAAAATCATTGTTCGTTGGGTTGAGCTGAAACTGGCGTTCCTGGGCAAAACCTATAGACACAAATAGTACCAATTATTTAAAAAAACAAAAAAACAACCTGGGGAAAACATCTTTATACGTATTTTTTTATTTGTTCTAGACTATGCAATATTGAAACAAGTGCAACTGCAATCTAGAGTGAACCTGAGTCAAATAAGATGTTGATAACTGATCTATAACGGAAATACAATTGAGACTATCGTGTGGGATTATTACCGTCTCCTTCAATTGTAAACCGCATTGCTCCGTTTATGCTGCCCACTCTCGGGCCCACCCTGTCAATCCTTTGAGCGTCTGGGGGCGAGGGAAAGAAGCAACGTTTTAAAACAATGACAATATGTGGCGTGATTCATTGAACAAGTTTGGGCAGGTGAATATTACAAAATGCATGTTGATTTGGACGATGGCATTTTGTTTATTCGAGACTTTGGTCGTGGTTCAAACCCCTCAAAACGTACTGCAACTTAGGCAAAGTGCAAGTATGAGAGCGCCTGGCACAAGTGGATTCCGCCGCGCCATCCTGCTGGGAGGAGAGTCCCCCGCGCGCCGTGAGTCCTGGTCCGCCGTGCGTCACGTCACACAGTCAAAATAAAAGTAACGCTTTGGTAACAGTAGCAATGTATGACCTGTAGATATGCAGATACATTTATCAAGGTTAATATTCGCCAAGATCTCCAGGAGAAAATCACGGCATTGGATTCTGTTTGTTTTGCGAATATAATCGTATTTTTTTTTTTGGTTTAAAAATGTATAATGTATAAAGAAACAAATATGCAATGATAAAATGTATTTTAACAGAATACAATGTTTTCTTCTTTTTTATAACATCAATTACGTTAGCCTTACCTGTAAATCCCGGTGAGCCAATACACCTGTCCTACACTGAATAGGCCTACACACAAGCAGTCAAAGCTATTTATGGAGTTGCTGTGACAGCCTCTGGCAGTGAGGGTCCGCCCATCAACAAAAGTGTAGCCTTACAATGCAATGCAAATCAACTTCCTTATGCCCTGTGATATCGCGTAGGTCACACTTATATCGGTCCATGATGTCACAGGGCATACTAAAAAGGAAGTGGATTTGCACTGAATATTTTTTTTTTCTTGCAAGTTTAAATTCGGCATTCTAGCATGTGTTTAATATGCATATTATATAATACATCAATTCGTGGAACTGTTATGATTGACCAATTGGGCCTCCTTACAACTCTTGTGTGAAGATGTTCACTATGTTTATTGGACATTAAAATATCCGAATATTTTAGTTGTCATTCAACTGATGGACTGCGCTTGTCGACCACACCCACTGGAAACAGGCGCGTGCCGTCCATATGGGCAGGTTGAACTACTTGCAAAAGCCTCTCCAAAAAGAATAGTTCCTCAGTAAATCATGGCTCCAAGTCTATTTTTAATAATGTGAATTTCACAATAACTATCTATAGTTTCTTAAGGCTTTCCGAGTATCTTGGTCTGTTGACATCAAATGACGGTGTGGTGATTCTCGTTGAGTTTAACTTGTCATCGAATGTGGGGCTGGACAGCGAACGCGTTCCTCCGTATGTTTATCGCATAACCCTGGGGGCTGCAATAAGAATTGCAATCAGCGCTTGAAGAAGCCTATACGTATTCTGCGCGCATCTTTCGTCGTTTCTATATCAGATGCAGATATGGCGAGTGGTGTTGCACCTGTGATTAACAGTGTTGATTTTCTGTTTAAAAAAAAAAACACATTTGAGAGGTTAAAAATGGAAGAGAAGTTAGAAATCAAACAACTTGGCCCAGACAAAACGGACATAAACATTCAGCAAACGAAGGATAGGGGGAAAACTTACAACATAACTTTCTCCCGAAAATAAATAATTGCTATGTGGTTGCTCAAAGGGAAACGCTGTGTTTTGTTTCCCATGTCTACTTTTTCGAGCAAGTGTGTGCACAGGACAAGGGGATATATGGACCACGGGTGTGAGCGATGTGAGGTGTGGTGTATATATATATATATATATATATATATATATATATATATATATATATATATATATATATATATATTACTTTTGGGTGTAGTCCTAACAGAGAACGCGCAGGTTTAATGGCGTGGTGAAGTCATGGTGTGTTTCTTAGGCCCTTACAACATGCTGGAGGAGGTTCACCATGTCTTCTGACTCCCGTAGCGGTATGTAGTAATCTCAGTCTTCTGAGAATCTCAGTAATAAGTGACGCAACAAAGTATCTGCTGTGGGGAGGAATCCAGATGTTGTTCTATTTTTAAAACTTTTCTGTTAATGCAGCAGAATTAAGCAGAACAGCCGTTTAGTCAGCCGTCCAGGGGCGCTGGGGGGTACTCAGTAGGATGTAATTTGTCACGGGGGTGACTGTTAAAGGTTTGGAAACCTCTGCTCTATACGATTTCGGATCAAGAAGTACCAAGATGGTGGGCTTGAACTTCATCATATGGATCGTCAACTCAGGGCAGCTCACACCCTGAGCTGATGACGTAGACCAGCTGAAGTCAAGTATGCTGGGTATCTGAGAGTGAAGGGGTTCATCTCTCAAATTTCAATTCTCATCCCCATGCTGAAAAACTCAAGAGTGGAGCACATGGATGTAAAGTGTACTTATCCTCCTTTGTACACCCGGCTTTTCATCTCACATTAAAGCCTTAAAATAAAACGGTACACAAAGCCTCCAGCACACAGAAGCACATTGTCAGTCATCCCATTAAGCATGATAAGCATGGTAATCCATAGTGACCACACATAATAACACAACGGCTGGAGGGTATGCTACCGTCTGCTGTGGGTATTTCCACCATATGTTGTCAAGCAATCACCCCACGATAAGAGTAATGTGGACGAGCAGGTTCTGCCTTTGATCTACGCACGCAGCCATCATTTAGTCCCCGGTCGCACTCGCGGTTGGCCTTATCTTCAACGCTTGCATTGTGTCGTGATGTATGGGTTATGTATGGTCACAGTCAGTCAACGCGAACAAAGAGAGAAAAATGTTAACTATGATTGTTACATAACATGTCTATTTCCATCTGTGGTCGTCGAAGACATTTATTATCAGTCTGCTCCTGAGGGAGTTTGACGGCAGCAGGTCTAGTCGCGCCAAACCCACGGTGCCAGTTTATGTAACAGCCAACAGGGAGGTGAACTCAAGCCTACGCACGGCCCCAAGTGTGATGATGATTCAAGTAGAAAATAGCATTCGTCGAGATAATGTAGTTTTAGAATAAACACAAAAAAAGTCATGCAAATTATCAGTTAAATTAAAAAAACGGTTTCGAAAGAAAAGAGGAAAGATATTTGCCCTGTTCCAGAGTGCTATAATAGACATTCATGGTAAACAAAGACGAGTCTTTTTTTTTAAATTTTCTTCCAAAAACTGTTTTATTTCAACAAGAACACCAGCGAACAAACAAAAATCAATATCAAAATGCAGGATGTAAAAAACAAAAATCATAATAACACTTCTCACGACATGGTACGAGTATCAACACCTGTGGTCCAGGAAAACTAAATGGCGTGCGTTTCACAAGGTGGCGTGCTGAGCGAGGAAGGCCCGGATCCTCTGGAGCAGCTCCTTCTTCACGCTGTCGGGGACCAGCGCTGCCAAGGAAACAAAGAGGGAGGTGAGCGGTGGGAAACGCCGTAGAGGAAGGGGGTCCAGGCCCTTTACAAATCAACATGCTACAGGTTTGTGTGCAGTCCTCTGACGCCCATGTCACACAAACCTCAGACGGAGGGCAGGAAGGGAGGTTGAAAACGTCAAGCAGCGATGCTCTTTATGTTAACAGTATGAGAACCAAAAGATGCTCTAATGCCTAGAGCCTATTTTTCTTTTTTAGATAAAAAAAAAGCTCACTATGCTTAGAATGGGTTAGACGGACAAAAAAAACCTAAATTAAATGTCACCTTATTAGACTTGCTAGATAGCATCTGATCATTAAAGGCTTCGAACAAATCCTCTACGCCCGAGAAACATAACTTATATCAAGTGTACGTTTATCCAGTGAACACTTGCTTCCCTCCATCTCATGTCCGCTTCCCCGTTGTGACTTCATCTACTAACGACATGTTCCGTGTTCGTTTGCGGTAGCTTTACATGATGGATTCACAGGCAGCATATGTGTGTTGGGTGTACACTACGGTACCTCTGCCTTTTGGTGTGACTTCTGTGACCAGGTCCTCCACTGTCACGTGCTCAAGGCCCTTTTCTCTTATCACGTCTGAACACAAAGACACACACAAACAATACACTATCTTTGAAAAACGTTGACATTGCAATTGGAGTTGTTTTTTCAATGTGGCAAAGTGTTTTTTTTGGCATTATATCACTCCTTCCCTTTCTGAGCTGGTTGTTATGTTATTGTAACACACACGCACACACACACACACACACACACACACACACACACACACACACACACACACACACACACACACACACACACACACACACACACACACACACACACACACACACACACACCTTTGCAGTGTGCTTTTAGCTGATCTTTCCATCCACATTCCACAAGCTTCGCCCGCAGCAATTCTTTCAACCTATAGAAAAAAAAAATTGTCATCAAATTTTTTTTGTGGACAATATATTTCGACTGAACCATTGGACTACAGCTGGGCATTGCTTACCGCTCCCGTTCCCCCATTTCTATCAACTTTTGGTTAATTGCAGCCCTCATTTGGGAATCCTTGCTCATGGTAGGCCTAGGACACTGCAGGAAGAAGACAGATCCTTGTTTTTCTCGATACGACAAGTTTTCGGAATTACGGGATGGTATATTTCTGGACCAATTCTTAGATTTGCGGCAGATCAGCTGGGACGCATACGGTCCCTTATTCAACTTCTCCGTCGCGTCCGAAGAACACCTCTGTGGTTCCGCTGACGTTTTGTCTAATGTTTTCACGAAAAAACTTTCAGTTCAACATTAAACAATAAAATTGTATCATTCACCATTTATATACAAATCATGCAAAGCCAAAGGCGGAGCCAAATATCATCATAATACATATTATATTGGCGGATAAAGTTCGGACTCTAAGACCCACAATGCACCACTCATTACGGTCCGTCCTCAAAGCGCCTCGTGTGCAACAAACAGGAAGCCCGTCCTGTAAACACTTCTCCATGTGTGAATGAGCTGCGTGTGAATCAAAATAAGATATGTCTTCGCCAAATTATTCACTCAAGGTCAACAGAGAACTATTAGATCCTAACTTTGAAAGTTATAGATTGTCTCTGGATCCCATACCAAGTTACAACGTGGAGCTCGATGCCGGTGAGACAATATAAATAATTACTATTTAGCTGCCTGGTATACTTAAGTTATAACATTCTGATTAAAATCGCCAAACACAGTTTATTAATAAACCCCCAATGTTCCTCTTAATTCTGGAGCGTATGGTCGGTTTTTTGATGTCTTATGATGACATTCGATTTTGGATGCTACGAGACAGCATCAACTCGTTCATGCAAAGTAGAAGATGCTTCAGGAGTAACGTTAATTATATCCATAATCATGTAACTTTAGAGGTGTGTTCATTTCAATATCACCTAAAATGAAAAAGCTGATGTATACATTCACATGTTACTTGATTTACGCATGTCTTCATTGGATGATGGAGTTGTTTTCTCTTGACAGCTGTGGAAGAGGTGAAGTTGAAGGACACTCAGTACACCCTTGATCATGTGCGGGCCTTCGGCATGTACAACTATCTACACCTGGACCCCTGGTATCCAGACAGCGTGTTCTTTGTGGATTGTAAAGGAAGGGTCCTCAACCTGACAGTGACTTTGGTATGGATTTCAGCTGTCATTCGTTCTCTCTGGTTGTTCCTTACGTGACATCTGTGCTTTTTTCCCTTAACAAGCGGTTGTGTATTAAACCTCACGCCAGAGTATCGCATATAATCGGATTCAGGCTCTCGACACTGAGTGTTCACGCTGTTACTTTTCTGATTTCCATATTCGAACACCAGGGGGCGAACGTGTGACAATTGACCCACCAAAGGAGATCACGTTAGATTTACCTGAGATTTCTGAGACTTTTTATGTTTATTTTATGTTCAATAATCCACATTCTTAAAATGCCGTATTCTAATATTACAGTCTTTTCTGATAGCATCACAATTGGTTTTAGTATAATTTGTTTTAATGTGTATTAATATCACATATATTATCAGTATTTAATACAAACGATCTATGAACAAGGTGATACCGCCATAACTATTGTGAAGCAATTATACATTTTGCAATGGATTCATTGTACCAGATAATTACCAAATATGGATACTAAACATTTGCAGCATGTAGCAGTAGCATTTTTAGATATGCGAATAGCTGTTGCATTTTCCGTTTTGCTTTACCTTTTTGCAGCTGCTACTCAGAAAAACCCAGCAAAAACTAAAAACTTCACATCACTTTTTTTTTTATTATTAACTGCTTGTAGTCCGTCAATAAGATCTAATCAGTACATGGACAATGGAAGAAAGGCGGTTGCTGCAGCCCTATATCAATTCCTTGACCTATTATACCAACTATTATCAAACATAATTGTCACTGACATGAGATGCTGAGTGGGAAAGAGGGAGGGAGAAAAAGGTGGAAAGAGTTTGAGATGGGATGGAGAAAGAGAACTAGATGGGGAAGGAATGATGGGAAGATAGAAGGAGAGATGGATGAGGAGGAGAAGAGGAAGACATTGTGAGGAGGTAGGGAGAGAGAAAGCTGGGCAAAGTCCTAATCCTCCGGTGACCCCTTTTATGTGAAAGACCCCTCAATCTGAACCATGATTACATGTAATTGGTCACACCCAGACCCATATCCCGGCGAATGATAGTTATCACACCGTAAATCAGGCGCTAAATACAAACATAAGCTGTCACTGGCTTTCAGTGGAGCCATTAAAGGTCTCTGCATGGAGATCTGTCGTGTTCATATTCTAATTACAATCATCACATCATAATTACCCTTCCCCTGCCCATGTCTTTTGTGCGGATTTTTTGCAAGAATGGATGGAGGCCATTGTTCACCGGTGGCTCGCCATGCGCGGGGTTAGTCTGAACCATACGTGACAGGGGGGGGGGGCCTTACGTGACAGGGGGGGGGGGGGGGAGAGGAGGGAGAAGAGACCTCTGGGGTTCATCTTAACGTTATGAGACACAGCTATAATCCATCACTCGCTCCATGGCAACTAGGGAGCCCTTTGTGCCCCTTTCCTTCTCCCTCTTTGTGTTTTTAAACCTCCCCCTCATGCGTGACGGGTTATGGAGGTACACGTGGCATCACCGCCGGGGCCTCCTGCCGCCCCCCCCCTCACATGGACGTCCAGATGGGCCTTAGATGATGGCTCTGGCGCTCGAGCTCAGCCATCTGATGGAGTGCGTCGGGGGGGTTTTCCCTTATGGCTGCGTCGTGGCGAGGTGTGATGATGCGTACCGTGGCTGGTCCTGGGAGAGCGGGGGCTTGTGTGGAAGGGCGGGAATTCTGTGTGGGGATGGGGGGGGACTGTGTGTGTGCAACTGTGTGTGTGTGTGTGTGTGTGTGTGGGTGTGTGTTGTGTGTGTGTCTGTGTGGTGTGTGTGCTGTGTGTGTGTGTGTTGTGTGTGTGTTGTGTGTGTGTGTGTGTGTGTTGTGTGTGTGTGTGTGGCAAGATTCTTTGTGATCGTGGAGTTTGGCTCAGGCTCTACTCTGATCTTTACGGCATCAGAGTTGAACCTGGGGCCCCGGTCCCCTCACATCTGTAAGAGCCCGGTCTCCAATGGAGAAACGCAAACAAGAAACGCACACGCTCAGGCGCACGCGCACACCTGTGTGTGTGTGTGTGTGTGTGTGTGTGTGTGTGTGTGTGTGTGTGTGTGTGTGTGTGTGTGTGTGTGTGTGTGTGTGTGTGTGTGTGTGTGTGTGTGTGTGTGTGTGTGTGTGTGTAATTGATTTCATTACCCTCTTTCAGCCCATCTGAGGTTTTAGTGGACCTCCGTGGAAATAAATAAGTAATATGTTTGTTTGCGAGGTGAATACTAATGCATAAGAATGTGAGTATCTCACGACACAATCCTACACCTACAATAGTGTGGCGTCATGTTCGTTGTTTTGTGCGACTGTTCAGTTGTGTTCCCGTGTGGACCGCCACCCTCGCTAACGGATGTGTGGGGGGGGGCTCTCTTTGGGGGGGCATCAGGACACGGCGCTGGGGAAGCCCAAGGAGGTGTTCCGGCTGAGCCCCGACGGGGGCTGTGAGGAGCCGCTGTGCCCCTCCCTCAGCCTCACCTCGGCCAGCTGGGCGGCGCTCTCTGACGGCACGGGGAGGCTGTACCTGCTGCGCACCAGCCAGAGGGGGGAGAACTCCCACCTCAAGTGGGAGGTGAGCACAACCGCACGCACATACACATACACACATGCGCACACATGTACACACACACACACACACACATAGACATATCCACATACTGTACATATTACATAATCACACATACACATACAAACATATACGCACACACACACACACACACACACACACACACACACACACACACACACACTCGCGCACCTAAATACGCACACATGCACGTACGCACGCACGTGTAAATACACACACACCCTTCAAAATCCAGGTCCTTGGAGAGATCCACCCACAGGGGTTCTAAAGCTCCTATTTGAGCCTGTCAATCGTCTTTACAAGCACTTTAAACGACAAGTGGACCCAAAATCATGGATTATCTTGTCAAACAAAGTACACTTATGCTGTTCCGAAAAATAACACGGTTATTATTCATTTGAAGTGGAAAGGTGCAAAGCTGAAGACTCCAAAAACGTTTATTTCTTAACGTCTCCTAGTGTTGTATTTAGAGTCGAAACCGGGGGGGGCTCACGTACCCTTTAAAACATAAAACACGGACACCTTGGTGGGGACAACCCCGTGTGATGTCACCGGGGGACAGATTTGTGTACGGCTTGTAATGACTAACGATGACAAATGATCTACACAACTTCCCAGCCGGTGGGAAAACATTTAGATTCCCTTTAGATCCCCCATCTGACATGTTGACAGAGAGCCCCCATCCAGAGACAGGGGAGAAAAAGTTAAACAAATAGATTTTAAATTGAGTTCCCCGCCTGTAAGTCCAGGCGTACAAACCTAGAATACAGTATCGGAAGCATTGCTGTGCAAGTTGGTAGTTGGCTACTACTTACTTTTCTGTATTATTGTCAAGAAAATGTTTCACAAAAGAGAGAAAAATAGAACAAAAAGGCCATGATGCAACACACACACACACACACTCACTCACTCACTCACTCACTCACTCACTCACTCACTCACTCACTCACTCACTCACTCACTCACTCACTCACTCACTCACTCACTCACTCGTTCACCCACCAACCAACCCCCCAACCCGCCAACCACCCTGCAGGCTTCCCACATTTACGAGCAGGTGACCAGAGACCCCCCCCCCCCCCCCCACCCTCCTTGCTATTGATCTCAACACCCACACCAACGAGGGCCTTGCGATCACCCCCCTCCCTAACCCGCCTAACCCGGTGTGTGGCCCACAGCCCCAGTTCAACCAGCAGATGGGCGAGCCCTTCGTCATCCTGCACAGCCTGGCTCACGTCCAGGGGGGGGTCCACAGCCTGGACGTGCTGCTGCTGCGGGTGCAGAAGGACCCCCAGGAGAGCAAGGGCAGCGGCTTCTCCGTGACCCTGGAGTGGATCACCGTCGCCGCCACCCCCGCCGACACCGCCGCCGCCACCGCCGCCGCCACCGCCGCCGCCACCCGCCACCGCCGCCACCGCCGCCACCGCCGCCACCGCCGCACAGGGTGAGTGAAGCTCCACCATCGGATGTTAGATGCGTATCTAAACTCTGATGGCAGACCATGTTCGGTTTCAGGGAGTGGGAGTGTTTCCCTCTTGTTTCGTTTCGTTGTTTTTCGACCAATCATGTCGCTACTTTAACAAACATACTTTGAGTAAACTGTAAAAAAGGTTTCACATCAACACCCCCCCCCCCCCCCCCCTAGACTGGACAATGCAGAAATATTGGCGGAAAAATCCTGTTCACAAAGCTTTATTCCCTCGCACAAATTGCTTTTCTTTTGTAAAACATCTCCCGCCGGAAACACGACATAACTCTGCCTCCTCAGTCCCTTCAGTCCTTGGTTTCCGGCCTGGGCTTCTGTGTGTGTGTGTGTGTGTGTGTGTGTGTGTGTCTCCCAGCTGAGACGCTCTGCTATAACATAATGGACCCGCCGCAGCCATTGCGATAAGCCCCGGGCCGTGATTCACCAACACAGACCCAGCCAGACCTGTGTGCTCCTGAACGGGGGGGCCGTGGCCCCCTGCAACTCCTCGATATGAAATTAAGGAATAAAAGCCCCGAGACATTTGATGTCTGCCCTTCATGGTTTCATTAGAGACTCGGGGATGGGTGCTGCTCGCTCGTATTGTTGTGCTTAAGGTCCCCCCCCAGTCCCCCCCCAGCCCCCCCACCCCCATGTGCTTAAGGTCCCCCCCCCCCCCCCCCCCCCCAGGATCACTTTGTTCTCCCGCGGTCCTCTTTAATTAAAACGGCTGGCGGGTTTTCATTCTTCATAACGCCATTTCTTAAGAACTCCCTTCGTGTGTTGACGTCGTTGGCAGCCAATCGGGCGTCGGCACCCTCATGACCTCACAGCCCTGCGAACATTTGTAAAGAAAGAACGAATCGAATGTAGTTTTGCCGCATTTGGACCCTTTGGTGTTGGGTGACAATGCAGGCTAGAGCGGTACAATATAAGTCTTTGGCAAGTCGGTAAGGCGCAGGAAGACCGTAACGTTATGTTGCCATTTAGGGCATTTAGCAGACACTTTTGTCCAAAGCGACGTTGACGGTTCATACATACATTTAGGCGGACAGCCAGCTCGTCGGGAGTACTTCGGGCGAGGTGTCTTGCTCAGGGACCGCTCGACATTTAGCTAGGAGGAGCCAGAGGTTAAACTAGCAACCTTCCAGTTAACTAAAATAAGATAAACCTCTCCCCATCCATGACCACGTCGTTCAACGCTGTTAGCCGTGCCGATGCAACCTACCTGTGTAACCGACGTGTAATAATAACGTTAACAAGTAAAAAGATTTAAAAAGATGAAAAATAATAGAATGGATCAAATAAAATAAAGTTAAAAAGCTCAAATAAGTCGGTAAAACTAGGAAAAGTTAAAGGAGAAGGGGAGAGAAGGGAAGGAGGTGATGTGTGTTGTCGTGTGACCCCTGCGTGTCATGTGACCCCTGCGTGTCATGTGACCCCTGTGTTGTCATGTGACCCCTGTGTTGTCATGTGACCCCTGCGTGTCATGTGACCCATCAGACCAGGGGAAGCGCTACGAGGTGCGGACGCGGCGGCTGCTGACGGGCAAGTCGGTGCCCCACTACGCAGCTCTGGAGCCCCTGGGCGGGGGCCTGATGGTGGCCTCGGAGAAGCCCTTCGCCTGCACCCACCTGGACGGGAAGGCCGTGGAGACACCCGCCGACAAGGCCCCGGAGGTGGGGGCCGCAGGTGGGTGGAGGACGGCATGGGGGGGGGGTTCGATTCCCATTCGTTTTTGTGCCTCTATGGGGCAGAGAGGGAGAAGAGATGGACTGACATGTAGCATAGGACCACAAGTGGGAATCAAACCGGGATCGCTACAATGCATATTGCACTTATTAAAGGTTTGTACATCCTGAACTTAAAGGTTGGGTATGGAATTCTCTTTTTTGGGCATTTTTGCAAAATTAGTTGAAATCCTTATTATTACCACTGAGTTAAAAGTACAGACATGAAAATTAAACAAGTCAATCATCTGTGGAACGGGCAGGGCTCGGAAAAACTCCAGCCAATGATTTCCAGACCCACCGAGTGGCATTGGACAGTAAGTACGTCAATCAAACGGTCGTACTGCACTCCCCCTCCCCCTCCCCCGCTCCCCGCGCGTGACCCCTTCGTGCATGTACTCAAAGCTCGTGATCCAGAGCAAGCTTCTGTTTGTTGTTATCTTGCGGTAGCTACTGGAGCTAGCTAACTAGCTAATGGCTCGTGCTCGTGCATCTGTGTTCGCTCGTGCATGATTGCGCGTCCATGTCCTTGGAATGGGTGGAGTCAGAGTCAGCGTTGAAGGGGAGCGGGTATGACCATTTCAGTTGTGTATTTTCAAAATCTGCTGGCGTTTCGCAAATCCCATACCCAACCTTTAATGTACACACTTATTGTATTTTGTACGTCATGGCACTGAATGTATGCACTTATTCTATGTTGTACGTCATTGAACTTAACGTACGCACTTATTGTATGTTTGTACATCCTAACCTTAATGTACGCACACATTCTATGTTGTACGTCATTGAACTAAATGTACGTACTTATTGTATCTTGTACGTCATCGTAGTACTAAGCATTGTGTAGCATCTTATCCTACCTATCTTGGTCGTACACGGGGAATGGGTTAGCCTTGCAACCTTGTAAGTGCTCGGCACTTGTTCTGTGAACATCCTTACTGTACCCACAGCGATCTACTGGTGTTTCTCTTTCCCCTGACACGTGTACTTACTGTACGTGGCGGAGGATAAAAGCGTCTGCCGAATGCCCTGGATGTCAATGTAAATGTAGTGCCTACTTGGTTAGGGCACTCGTGGGTTCAGGCGCTGAGTGGCTTTTGCATAAGGGATTCATCTTAGTTTATCAACTTCTTCAAAGCACTGGGTTCCATTGTTAGTTCAGAATGGAGACATCTCACTGCGCTTCTAGTCGCAAGCTGCTACAAAGCAATTTAAGATGAGGAGTCCAATCTTACAAAAGTATTTTAAGAATGGATGAAAAACAACCACTGGAAGAGCTCATTAAATCACTGAAGTTTAACGGGAAAAAAAGGCCTTGAATGAATACACAACTTGCCTCAAAGACGGCCGCCACCCAACGACAAAAGTAACTATACCTCTACCTACCTACTATGTAGTCACAGTCTGTCTGTGGTCAGGGGTCTAATTCATCAATTTAACGGCGCTTTGTATTCTAACCGATGGGGTGAACGGACCCAGAGACATCGCGTGCCACGCCGGGGTGCAACAAAAAGCCCAGAGGACACGACAAGAAACTCTCATCAACAGACTCACATCATACTTAGGCATTCATTTGAATGCAACAGCTTGATTGTGCATAAACACGCTGCAGGAAAGAAACACAATGGAAGTGATGACGAGTGAGACTCCTCCGTGATCAGGAGTTTGTGATGATGATGATGATGACGATGATGATGATGATGAGGACCTTGATGAGGACCTTCATATGTTTTAACTAATGGACCCGCTGAAGATCTGAGACTTTTTTTTTTAGCAAAACCCAGAGCGGAAACAAGAACAAAATAATCTATGACGGCCTTTCTTCCCCTGGCCTTTATTGAGGTGAAACCCATCAGACATGTTGTTTTAATGTGACGGCGCGCTCCGTTTGGAAACCGGTTCAATCCGGTGTGTGTGTGTGTGTGGGTCCCCGTCGGACTCAAAGTCACCGCACACTCTGTGCTTCTGTGTCCTCTTGACGTGGTATGTCAATCTGTCTCTTGCTTGACGTCAAACCATTTAATTGTCCTCTACTTTGATGATGTCTTCTTAAAAAACAACACAAAAAGACTCCCTCCTCTTCCACCATCTCCCCCTCCCAGCCTGAACATCTTGGCCTGTATCCATAGAAACAGGCGAACATTAGAATAGAGGCAAATTTATCTTTTCTTCTGGTCCTAATAGAGTTTGGTTTTGTGCTTTTGTGTACGACTGCATGCTCACTGATCTCTGGCTTCCTGAGAGAGCAACGAGCTCTTAGCTGGGCAGCTCTCTCTCTCTCTCTCTCTCTCTCTCTCTCTCTCTCTCTCTCTCTCTCTCTCTCTCTCTCTCTCTCTCTCTCTCTCTCTCTCTCTCTCTCTCTCTCTCTCTCTCTCTCTCTCTCTCTCTCTCTCCTCTCTCTCTCTCTCTCTCTCTCTCTCTCTCTCTCTCTCTCTCTCTCTCTCTCTCTCTCTCTCTCTCTCTCTCTCTGAAAAACTAATTATATAAACGATTATCACCATCTTTGGTAATAATCGAGGTTGATGTTCCAGCCATTTTTGTATTATATTTTATTAGATACATGTCATATAGATGCATAGTGTGATTCTAGATGGAGGAGACCACTGTACCTTCCTTTTGACCATACAGGCAGCCACAGACATTGAACACACTTTTGCTATTTATACTTCCAGGATATGTTCCCAGGACCTTGTGGAAGGTTGAGCATCTCAAGGTACTTTCGCTCAGACTGAACATATGCCCTTGTGTCGAAACCCACTCGCACAAAGAGACAGATTTGCAGTTGGACAACTGCTATTAAAAGTTTCCGACCATCCGGATGGCCAAGAGAACCCGTGTTCAGCTTCCTGGGTTCTTAATAATACCTCCATGGTGTGCGGTCGTGTTCACGGTCGATGTTTCATAACTGCAGCCTTTGGCAGCCATTTTCTTTTTTAAACATGACTCTGTCCTTTTTTTGGGGTGTGTACCTCGGGAATACTAGCTGACCACAGTGTTTATAGCTAATAGCGGATCCTTTTAATGAACAAGTACGACCCTCATTTCCTTCTGGGATTAATTAAGCACATCTCCCGCTGTATCTGAATCGAGGCTGGGCATATTCAGCCTTTTTTTTTATCGAGTTGCTCGCTGAACCCTGGCAATAAATGTCTGGTTTCCTTTTCTTTTTTTTTTTCTCCCCGAAAAAGGGTTTTGAAAAGCGTTCTTTGGTTGGCCGAGGATGTCGGGCCGTGCTGGTGTTGAGAGACCACCGCTGCCAGGGAGAAAATTAGACTTTCAGATGAAGCCATGGAGGCATCGTAGCGCCTCAAAGTGAGAGAGAGGGAGAGAGAGGGAGAGAGAGGGATGGCAGGGGAGCAGGAGGGAGACAGAGATGTTGATTGTTGGGCACGATGGATGGAGATAGAAGAGAGAGATAAAAAGGACGCAGGGAAAGAGATGGGGGGGGGGGGGGGGTGAGGGGGAGATTTCCAAGTAGGCGCAATGAGGGAGAAAGGATTGATTTGTTTACAAAGGGCCCATTAAACCTTCCATACGTGGTCCAGATCTATATTTGCGTTACGTGACGCTGGTCTGTCCAACATATGGCTTTACAGTAGTTGTTACAGGATGTCCTTTGATCACGGGGGTTCAGGCAGAAAGTAAAGTAATTACAATAATTAGAATTTCTGTTTTATTATATATTCATATTGGTTGTGCATTATTTACGTGACAACAAAGCCTTTGTTAGCATGATGCTCTCCTGGGATCTGTCCGGGCTTCAAGCCAATAGACGTATGAAAGGATTTGCTGAATGTGTGTGTGTGTGTGTGTGTGTGTGTGTGTGTGTGTGTGTGTGTGTGTGTGTGTGTGTGTGTGTGTGTGTGTGTGTGTGTGTGTGTGTGTGGGCGTGTGCGTACATGCCTTTTGAATGTGTGTGTGTTTCTTTTGAATGTGTGTGTGATTATGCCTTTGAATGTGTGTGTGTGCCTGTGTCTTTCTGTGTGTATCCATACATTGATGTGATATGACAGCAGCGCTTTGAGAGGTAAACAAGTGTCTATTTAATTATTTAATGACACGGCGCGTCGGCGATTCCACGTTTAAAAAGATTGTTCCCTGGCCAAAGTCTGCTTATAAAAGAAAATATCTTAAAACACTGTATTTAGGTATATTTTTCTTTTAAACTATAACAAGCACAGTGTAAGCAGTGGTTATATCTTAATTTAATAAGTTATTTTTAAAATGAACTTGGCAGGCGTGATACGATAATGGAAGGACCTTGATTTGCATGTTCAGCATTAACACCGCATTCTTCCCCACACGGTCCTATCAGGCAGCCATTCTGTCATTTGGATTTATCTGGGCTCATCGCGCCTCCGACATAATAACGCTTCATATTGGAAATAATTCTCTCCATGCTTCGCCTTGCCTCGGCCCTGGTTGGAGGGAGGGAGGGAGGCAGGGAGGGAGGTGAGGAGATGGAGAAGGGGTGTGTGTGTGTGTGTGTGTGTGTGTGTGTGTGTGTGTGTGTGTGTGTGTGTGTGTGTGTGTGTGTGTGTGTGTGTGTGTGTGTGTGTGTGTGTGTGTGTGGGGCCTGTTCACCTGAGGTGAACACAGGGTTCGAGGGGCAACTAAAAGTGAGTCTTGTGTGGATCCCCCTCACTGCTCCTGGAACGGACTGCAGTCGAGGAGACACTTGAAGCAATCGCTCCCGGCATCAGATTCCAGCTCTATAATTGGCAGGAAACAGCCAATCCATCCAGGGTGGGGGTAAGGGCACGGTGTCCTCATTTGGCATGAGGGCGAGTGGGGGGCGGGCTGGGTGGGGTTGCTATGGAGGGTGGTCTTGATCATGGTGGAGGTGGTGGAGGGGTTGCCATGGTGGAGATTGTGACGGAGGGGGTCTTGACGGTGGTGGTGGTGGTGGTAGTGGTGGTGGTGGTGGTGGTGTGGTTGGTATTGATGGGGGGGGGGCGGGGGAGGGGCTGTCATGGTGGTGGAGGTGGTGGGGTGGTGGGGGGGGGGGATTGTGAAGGTGATGGTGGTTGTCGTGGTGAA